>VZSE01006401.1:3595402-3649995 GCA_013398275.1 Promerops cafer
ATTGTCCCAGCATTTTCTGATATGTAGTTCTTTGTTTTAATGATTACATGTGAAGGAATAAGTATCCTGGCACTGGTAAGCACACCATAGGCTAGGAGCTTTTTATTTGCTAGTTATTGTTTGTCTTATAAAAGCTAAAGTGAAATGACGCAAGTGCCCTTTTTGTTGTCATATTGTTTGTTTTAGCTTTCATTGGAAGTAATCCAATGGTACCTTTACGTAGGCTCCTGTATAATTAAGATAGTGTGCACATTCTCTGAAAGGAAATCATTAAGAGCCTCACACGGAGAATGCACTGATTTCCCTGTCTGTGCCTTTTAACTGGGTATAGCTCACATTCCATCAATTAACTTCTTGATAGTCCAAGCATACTTCAAAAATTAATCTCATGTTAAGCTTCCAAAGCAGCTTTCAGCTGAAAACGTTCAAGCTGCTTTGCAGGCTATAATTCACTTGCTACAAGCATGAATTTCTTGTTTTTCCTAATTAAAAGATGTTCCCTTTTCAGGAAAAAAAACACAAAACCCCGACTTTCTTTTCTTCAGAAACACTTCAGAATCTAGGAGGTTTTGAGGTTTTTGTTTGTTTGTTTTTAAAGTTAAAAAAAAAAAAAACAAAAAGCAGCTCTATAAATCCTTGGAGTAATTGATAGATGCCTTGGTTATAGGTGCTAAATCAAGAAATCAAGAGAAACAGGTATGATTTTTGGGGAAGTAACCTGGGGGGTTAACAACCGAACAAAGAGGATAAAGTACAATTTCACTATATATTTGCTCAGCTACAATTGCAAACCCAAGGCATAAACTTTCCCATTGCCAATAAATAACAACCTTCCATTGCTCCAAACTCTCTGTGGCCTGTGTGTGTGCTCCCAACAGGCGAGGTGCACGCTGGTATCAGGCTGCCACTGCTGAGAACCTGCCAGGCTGCTGTGCAGCTTAGAACCTGCTCACCTGTGAGCTCCCCTTGGGTGCTTCTGCTCTCAAACAGCCCTGTCCCCGCTACACCTCACAATGGAAGATATTCCTCCTCTAGATCTAAGAGGAAAGTCAAGAAAACCCTGTAAAACTAAACCCTGCTTGTGATACTAGAGAGGGAAAAGCTCTGCTACTGCTGAACTGAGTACTGAAAGTGCTCACCTGCCTTTATTGGGAGCTCAAGCTGAGGATTGAATTTTCTCATCTTTAAAGCCTACACAAAAATTTAGTAGACTTCAGGGGAGATTTGACATCTAAAACTGGTTTCTTAAATAAAAACAAATAAAAACAGAACATACAGTTACTGCAGGCATACTTGTAGATGATCAGTGTGCAACGGTAAAAAACGGTTATTGCATAGGTATTTGGTAAATTCTGAAACCTGCAACTAAAGTTGAAACAGTATGTGCATTAAACCAGGAACTGCCTGACTGAACACGCTTCAGCTAAAATTGTATCAAAGTAGTTACAAAACCTGATTAAACAGGGCTTCATTCCCACATGCAACTCCACCTTGCTGCCTTGGCAGTCATAAACTGGTAACACCCTTTTGCTGGGTTTCACAAGCTCATTAGAAGTTAATAATAGCAGAGCAAAGGAATTCACGTTTGTTTCCATCACACTGATGGTGTTTAGGGAATTAATGCCCTCTGACAAAGGGTGATGGTTCAAAAACCCACTTTGCATCAGCTCCTGTTTTCTGTCTGATTCCAAAGGCAGCAAGTCAGTCAGCACTGAGGATCTGTGCTGGCTGCAGTAGCAGAATTCAAACCACCCTTCTCGTCCACTTCTGCGAGGTGAAAGCTGATTTGCTTCAAAAAAAGGTCCCAGGGCACTCAGCAGTAAAGACTGATAAAGCATTCCCACTTCAGAAGTCTGTCAGAAAAGGAAATAAATTGCTCTAAATACAGATCACTATTTTTTGCAGCATCCAAACTGCAGCCACTTACAAATCTTTTGGGCATTAATGTGTATCCTAATATATCAGTTCTTGAAAATCAATGCTGTGACAGCACTTATGTTGTGAATATATACATCAGCTGGGCTTACTGCTTGCTGGAAAATTAGATACTCAGCTTTCAACAGTGGGGCCTTCCAGCTAAGCTCCTATTGACCTCTAAATAGAGCATATAAGGTCTCAAAAACTGTGATTAAGACAATTGAGATAAAGTAGTGAAAAACTCCATCCAAACAAGCTTCATCTCTACATCAAGGACATGCAAAAACTGTAATTGCAACTGTATTTCAACCTCTCGCCCACTTTTGGAAAACAGAAAACATTTCTTCCACCCCCATTCTTTGCAAAATTTCCATGCTGATTCTATTTAAATGAAGAAAGAAGAATGTGCAACATTTTTTGAGACCAGTCGCAATATTCCAGCCTCAGGAATTTGTCTTCATATAAAGTCACCACAGTTGCAGTGCAGGATTTTTTACCCTTTGCTAACACATAGGAAATGGATTAGAGAAGGGAGGTGAAAGACAGCAATTCTCTCTCCTAAACATCACAAAAATAAGAGACTGTCAAATAACCCTTGCAAAAGTATATTAAACACTGCTAGATTCTTGACTCTCCTACTCTTCCTTGAGTACACCAGTTTGCTGTATAAATGGGATTTTAAGTAATTTAGCCTTTCCAAACTGTTTGCCCTGGAGAGAGCATTCTGTACTACTCCGAGCACTGCAGGGACTGTCCCCACCAGTTTCCAAGGGACATTATGCATGCTGGCACTCCAGAAGGACTTTGGGAAGGAGTTCTTGTCCTTGGGCACAGCCAAACTTTAGTCTTAGAATGAGTGGGGACAAAAAGACACCTCAGAGCTCTGGGCACCCTCCTCACAGGATGATAAGGCAGCCTCAGAGAAAAAACACTAAACTTGTTCAAATTGGCCCATTACCCAGAACTTACAGAAACCACCATGGAGTTATGGTATGCTTAATAAATGAATATATAGCTACTATTTCCCAACAACCAATAGCAAAAGTTTATTACAAATCCAAACATCTTAAAACCAGTGAACTGCTATGGGAGAGGCAGTGCAGCTCCTGACTAGAAGTGGCAAGCTGCTGTTCCCCCCTGCTGGGGGTGGTTTTAGTAGATGTAAAATGTACCTGGTAACCTGATTTCTGTTATCGTTTTCCTCTAAGAAATATGAAAATTAAAGTAATTAAAAGTAAAATGTAAATATTTTCTTCCAGATCTGCTAAATAAATAATGTAATAATAAATAAATGGAATCAGCTAAATTCCTGCAGCTAGGTTTTCTCCCCAGAGAGAACGGTATGTGTGCTTGCTTGCTTCTGAATTTTAAGCTATCTAATAACCACTAACAAACCTGTCAGTTATATAGATTCACAATCTATTTTCCCGTAAAGCATTAATCCAAAAGGAAGGAGGAAATGAAACAAAGTCCCTTTAAGATTGGTGCAGCCTTCACCCCCTCAGGCACTGGATATGGGCAGAAATCTGGCATTCTAGATTTGCACACAGTGTCTCGGGCAGGCGCGTGGGCACTGGCAGCAGCTCTGGTCCCAGTGTCAGCAAATCTGGTCTTCTGACCACAAACACTCAAAGCTTTGAAAGGAGAAAGCAACTGGTTTTAAATACCTGAGAAGTTGTGCCAGAAGAAAAAGAGGATAATGCTCAAAATTCATCCATTTTTTTTCCTTCTATCACAAGAAAAAACATTGCCATAAACATGCATTAATTGAGAAAAAACATTGACTTTGTTTTGCCATTAATAAAAATTTTCATTGGTAAATCTTCACTAATAAATTGCTGAAATCTGAAGCCAGATACACACTCAGCAAAGGTGTTTAACTTAGCTTATTATCTCATGTTAGTAAAAATACAGAAAAGTATTGCACATGTAAGCAATGGGCTAGCTCTAGTCGTGCAGTTTACAATATTGACTAAAAATCAACTGATTATCATTTTCCTAGTAACTTTGGAGAGTCAATTTACATAATCTACTGATGCAACCATTTTCTTCCCAGGTGGAAGATGCTTTGTGACTCATGGACTGGCAGCACAGCTGCTTTTTGTCTTGTTCTGTGACCTGCCTGGGATATAAAGTAGTTGTTGGAGCAACAGGCACAGCTGCACTACGTCTCAATGCTCCCACTGTGAACTCTAAAGCTGTCTGACAGTTATGCAGTAGAAAAAACACAGAACATGAAAATCTTTGGCACAGGGCAAGTCCATCAGCCCACATGCCAGAGAGCAGGTTGGACACTGCTCCTGACAGTGTGTGAAAACATCTGCAAACGGATATTCCTGAGTCTCCAACTTCTCCTGCAACAGCTCTTTGGAAATTTTTAAAGTAAACTCCTTTTAGTTTGGCATTTTTAGGCCAAAGGCAAGCAGTTGATATTGCGGGGTCTTTGTGAAGATTAGCTGGTGGTCACATCCAAGAGTCACTAAATCGCAGCTCTGCCATGAGCAAACCTGTACAGCTCTACCTACACCTGTGAGGAGAAGCTGCCATGACAAGTGGGAATTGCACTTATTTTCTTTCACATTTTAGGTAATGCAATCTAAACCTTTTCTTTTGGTGATAGGACACCAAATACCTATCTCCATATGCTGAAGAGGAACACTGGAATATTCTCCGTTTTATGCATGGCCTTATTTTCCTAGCAGAAATTTTTATGAGCAGAAAATCCCAACAAACAAGCCTGAAGTACAATAATTTTGAAAGTTTAGGTTTCTGAGTATTTACAGCTACTTCCTGTGTTTGTACTGGTGATAGTTGCTTTATGGGCTCAGTATAGGGGATGCACCATCCAGTGTTCCTGAGATCACAGCATCCTGCCAGGCAGGCAGACTAAAACCTTGTGTTTTATAACTGAGGAGGTGAAATGTCCCAAGAGCATGAAACCAGGTTTCTGAGCTTCATCTCACTTTCATGACTACTCTTATACCTTCAACCTCTGAAAGTCCCTCCAACATGACAAATCCAAAATACTTCATGCTGAGCACAGCAGCTGCTGGGCACAAGGACAGCATCTCTGTGGCTGCCCAAACCAAGATAAAAACATTGTCAAAATATGCAGCTAGGAGTAAGGGAGCAGAGGACATTTTCCACTACTATTCTGGAAACAGGGTCTTAGGGCTGTCAGTGCTATTAGTGCTCCATTAATCACTGATGTCACTGTGGGCTCATTTTATTAAAAAAATATCTTCAAGAACAAATGAACCCTCCTTCCTTTTGCTAGTTTACCCAGATGAAATACTATGCAATAAAATATTAAGTATGCTGTGATAGTAAGGACAGGACCACATACTCAGGAAAAGATGATATGGTGACAAAAGGAAACCTCCAACCCTTTCTTGCATCCTGAAGGAAAGAGTGACAGAAGTGGATTTTAATTATTAACTTGTATTAGCTATCACAATACCTGAGAAACTGCCATATGGAACATATTCCAGTATAGCTTATACTCTTAATGGCCTCGAGCCTTCCAAGAAACAAAATCTGTGTTACATAAACTGATATCAAAGTGTCCTTGCTTTTCCTTCCCCTAGAGCTACAAATACATCAGCTATGCAAGAGCCATTAATGTGCAGTTAATGTGTCTAGTAAAAATTTTAGTGAAACATACTGTGGTTGCTTGAAATAAGTGCTTGGGTGGAATAAGGTTATAGTAGTGGGAGACTTGAAGAAGAAAATTCCAGCTATGTTACCCTTTCACTTTTATTTGTTCTCAACAAAGTTCCTGCTGTGCTTATGGCTGTGCTTTAGACCAGAGTGTGAAGGATGAGAGGCATGAAGAGCTGTGCTATTCAGCCCTTTAATTATTCAACTCAGCCATCCCTAAAATGTCGACTAGTAATATCCATGAGAAGATGACACCTCCTTTATATTTTGCACAGCTAGAAGAAGTAAGAATCAGAACCAATGAAAGTGACATGAACAACAGTGGCATTACCTTACAGTCTCTAGGAGGCAGTATCAAGTTTCCATCACTATTTTTCAGATTAATATTTTGTATGAAGACACAATTTTTGGTGCTTGTAAACATATTGTTCCTTCCGCAAAGTTGTTAAAAATAATAGCACATATTTCTATGAAAGCACCAGGATTAAAATAGCACAAGCTGATTTCCTGTTTCTCCAAAAAGTGGTGTGTACAGGCAAACCAAGGCAGGGCTTCCAGAAGTGCTTGTGAAAGGTTCAAGGTCAGTGTCTTCTGATTTTGAAAGAGAGATCGTTTTGAGGAGAAGAGAGAAAGGAGAGCGCAAGTGAAATTATTCTTCAGGTTGTGGCCTGGCTGCAGGAGATCTGCTTTCAAACCTTCTTCCATATTCCTTCAGTAAAACAAGCAAGAACCCACCACAGGCACAGAGAGGACAGGTATGCAGTCACACATGCAATTTTGGTTAGTAGAAGTGCATAGTGGGTGAAGTGGATCCAAACTCCAGCTGCTGAGCTCTGAGCTAGTGAATGTGCAGAGCCGTAGGGAACAGTGTGGCTCTGTGCCTTTCAGTCAGTTATAGCACTAACAAGAGCTAGAGCTCACTAACAAGAGCTAGCAAGAACTCACTGTTTCTTCCATCTCTTTTTGCTTACAGAAGGACAACATTCCTCACTATTTTTCTCTTCAAAGCAAGTAAAGGCATTTCAGAAAAAAACAACTTAAATGGATGCTACAGAATATGCATGCAACAATGAGATTGCCTCTAAGAAAGGCATGTTGTGTACCAAATGCATCCTGGGTGAGGCCAATATTCGCCTCTGAATGACGGCACACAGTGAATTCATTGACAGGCCCAGCAGCCCACACTTCTTTCTGAATAATCACAATCTGAGAAAAAGCTAAGGTACACCATAGCAGTAATCCTCAAAGGTTCACACACTTGCACATGTGCACAGGAAGACACAAT
This sequence comes from Promerops cafer, assembly GCA_013398275.1. Taxonomy (NCBI): domain Eukaryota; kingdom Metazoa; phylum Chordata; class Aves; order Passeriformes; family Nectariniidae; genus Promerops; species Promerops cafer. The sequence goes on from VZSE01006401.1 coordinate 3,602,265, forward strand.
GGCAAACAAATCTCAAACAGAATAGCCTGGCTGTTATTTTTTTCAGAGAGCTCTTACCTCTTCATAACCCAGACACTTCTCAGGGTTCTCTACCACCTCCTCCTAAGAAAGCATCTGAATCAGTTAAACCTAGAGTGGAAGAGGGGGAGAATAAGGGAAAAAAACCCATGTAATTTCGGCGTTTGAATAAATATGAACATAGTTTCTGCTGTTTCATTTCTATCAGATTTGGCTTCTCTGATGGTTGGGTGGTTTTAACAGCTGTTTATTTGCACACAGTTGTGCAAGTTTTTTTACAGCTTGTTAAGTTAGACTGGAGACGACAGCATGTGGTTCCCTTCAGACATAACTAACTTAAAATAACAAAGCCCAAAAATTCCTTCTTAAGAAGCTCAAGGGCATTTGTTTAAAGTTTGAAAAGAATTAGGATCCTGTAATTCCAGGCTTTGTTATGAAATGGGTGAAAAGTTTCCTTCGTATTACCTGGCTGGATGCACTCTGCAGCTGAATCCCACTGCAGAACCACCAAAAAAGTAATCTTGCTCTGTCTGTGCTGGTTGCAGAGAAAATTCTGGCTACAAACATATTACAGCCACATGTAACAGACCTTAGAGGAGAGGTGACTGCACAAAAAGTAGTAACTGAAACATGATGGCTTTAAGACAAACCAACAAACAGGTGAACAACAGGATATCTTTCATACTTTCGTAGTCACCTGCTCTCACAGTTTAAGGATGTGTCAAAACTGGAAGAAAATGCAATTTTACTTAAGCACAGTAAAGAGAGAAATGCCACTGAGATGACAGCAATAAAAACCAAACATTTTCTCAGAAGATCAAAATGCAGCCCCCTGAAGGGCTTTGCTGAAACTGAAGGTTGAGAACAACTGTATACACCATGCACAGGGGTCAGCAATGGCTATAGCCAAGTGCCAGCCACAAAAAGAAAACAGCCAAGACAAGAGACATACATGCAGGAGTGATAAGAAATTTTTGCTGTAACAAAGGGCAGCTTCATTCTATGTAGCTGATAGAACAATATTGGTCTTGGAGATGCTTTGATTTAAAAACAGTTCATTGCTAGGCAAACATGTTTTTGGCTACTCAAGTGTGGGCAGGCACTAAGAGAAAGAGGGACAGGGATGCATTAAGTACTGCTCCCTGGCCTGGGAGAATAAGTCAGCTTGAAGATAGCAAGTAGCAGAGTAAGAACAAGCACTTCTGAGAAGTCTGACAAGCAAAAGATCAAAAGGCTTCTGCTTCAACTTACTGTTTCCCTTTAATGGCTGTAGGCTGAATGTATGATTCCCTATCAGTTTCTCATGCTATTTTTACCCCCATTTATGGGCATTACATCTCTTCTCTTCAATCCAGACCTTTGGAGTTTTTCCCAGCACTGTGAAGGAACAGAGTATATTACACTTTTTGCATTTAGCTACTGTACGTTCAAGTCAAATATGTCTAATTCTTAATAATGGATATCTTGAACCCGCAAGCAAGCTGCTGAAAAATTACTTTGGTTACATAGAAAACCAGTAAACACTAATAAAAAGGGCATATTTGTGTCCACCTGTTCTGACAAACAGATTGTTGGAGGAACACACAACATGAGAATTTAATCCTGTAGCTTGCACAGAATATTGAAAAACATTTGCTTTTTGAAGAGTGAACTTGTGGTTTGATAATGCAAGGAAGCGAATTTCAGCTGAGTTGTCCAGTAGCTTCTAATTGAAAGAAGAGATACAGGTTATAGAAAGCTCCAATTACAGTGAAGTATTGATAAAAAGGAGCTGTAAGATTATTTTCAGGCACAAATTCATCTCTCAGGAGTGCCAAGTTGCAATGTTTATAAAATGCCAAGAATGCTCTTTAATTTCATAGTGAGTAACTACATTATCTTGCAAATCACATCTCCTAGGGCCTACTGTGTTACAGCCTTAACCCACCCCAGAGTTTATTTGAGCATTAGGATGACAGCCCCAGTCACATTGTGCTGAGGCTTGTGGGATGGCTGCTCCACTTGATGGTACAGGTGGTGTTCAGCTGCAGGAATGGAATTTGCACACCAGAGTTGAGTCCTTTTGTCCTCTGTGCAGTGAAAGGCTTCGACGCCTGTGGTTGCCGTGTACAACATCCACGTGGAAGAACACCTGAAAAGCTTCTCCAGATGTTAGCACCATCCAAATGCCAGATTATAGACCAAATCTGCTTTGAAGTGAAATGTCTATGTCATTCTCCAGGGAAGAACAAGTTTACCCCACAAGAGCAACACAGGGCTTGAGACAGGGACTCTGAGTCTGCTCTTGTACAAATTCCTTTGCTTGCCCAGCATCCATACGAAATATAGCAGCAACTTCTGCCTGAGCAACCAGAAACAAAACTTTTATGTACCCTAAAGGGGAATCTCTCTTACAGTGAGACCACGGTGCCAGGCCCTCCTGGCCCCGTGCATATCTTATTGGAAAACCATGGCTTCATGGTCTTCACAGAGAAGGGGGAAGGGGTCCCTTTAGCAGGAGAGCTGCAGAGTTTAATGGTTTCCTGTCTAGCAAAAATGTGCACTGCAGTTCCTTTTGTCTGCAAATGGTGCTGAGGTCATTTCTCACATCCCAGCGAGGGCCTCCAGGTTGGTCAATAGCAATTCTCCCTTCTGCAACCTACTGTCATTTTCAATGACAGTAGGGATGCAAGTTCTGTGCTTTTTGCTGACCTCCTTTTAATCACTGAATCTTACTAATCCTCACATGACATTTCACAAATCAGCCCCACAGGCAGGCTCTGTATGAGGGATCCCAGGTGGCTGAGAGGCTTATCTACAAATGCAGTGGCTCTTACCAGGCTGAGTGCAACTCCCAGAGCCTACACAGCTTGTCTGGCAAAAATATGGATACCCATGGATGTCTGGGTGTGTGTAACTAGTGGAGCTCTTGGAGGCTCATCTTAGATGCAGGCGAATATGTTTGGCCTTAATTTGCATTTTAGGTCTCTAGATCCCTTTTTTAAAAATCTGGCCTGACATTCTCTAACGTAAACTCTGTTGAACTAATTCTCCAGATTATCCAGGATAAAGTTTGCTGAAATTCAAGTCATCTTGTTCTAAGGGTAATTGCCACAGAGCACTGTAGATTACGAAAAGACAGATACTATTCAGTCAGGAAGCCTAGACCCACCAAAAGGCAATAAGACACGGAAAGGTGAAGGTTGGCATGTTTCTCACTAGGCCAAACAAAAGACATTGCTAAAGCAGATTGTAAAACTTTTCAAACTAGACGCTTGCAATGGAACCTTCTGTTGCTGTCAGTGCTGAAAAGGCAGGCAGCAGCAGAGCCTGGGGACATGCCACAAGCCAGCAGGCAAGGTGAGCCTCTCCTGCTCTCCAGGCACGCAGCCCCGGGGCTCTCTCTGCAGCAGTGACATGGCTGCAGGGCCTGGCCACTGCACTGAGAGAGGGAGCGGGGCAGCCTGGTGACAGCCACCAGCCCAGGCCATCAGGCATCTCCGCCAGGATGAGTACAAGGAGAGGGGAAGAGGTTGCTTGCTCAGCACACACAAGCAGACCTCGCATCCCGCAGCGCCGAGAGTGCCGGCTGAGCAGGAGCCCCGCGCTGAGCTGAGCACTGAGCACCTCCTGCGCTCCCCTGTGCAGCCCCTGAGGTGGGGTAGAGAATTACAGAGCAGCAAAGTAGAAGACTGGAAGTAGAAGGTGAGAAGACTGAGATGGAAACAAACAGCTGGAAATACAAGAAAGCATGGATGACTGACAAAAGTGATGACTGCAATTTAATAAACAAATACCTCAATTACAAAGTGGAAAATACCATAAAAAGTGCACCACATCAGAAAAGGTTATCAAGTATCCATCATCCATTCAATTAAACATTCATAGCCCAAAGCTAATCATAATTCTTGGCTTGTTAGTCTTATGAGTTAAAGATTCTGGATTTCCTGGCCCATTTTATGTCAGGAAAAGGGCAACAAGACATCAGAGTCACTGGCATCAGGAAGCAAACTCATGAAGTAACTACAAACTGTAACTACAGCACTCAGACAACATGGACAGAATTTTTCACAGTACCTGGCAGCCAGCTTGGAATGGATTTATTATTAGTCTATTAAAACTTTCTGACAGCAATCTTCACTTAAATATGTATCTTCCCTTCTTTTCATCATGAAAATCTAATTCCCTTCCTGAAGGTATAAAGTCATTGGCAGAACTGCAGTATTCTCTTTAAATGTTCAACGTGTTTAAACATCAGCTCTCTATAATGGTAACATGGTGCTCCCTATCCATTAGTGGAGCTGAGCTCATTCCACTCCTGTCAGGGGTAGCTTAGTTACCAGAACGTCGACTTCCCAAACCCTGCAGGACAACAGGAGGATGCTGAGGCTGTGAGCACAACACTGCATTCTCAAAGAAAGCTGTCTGTTTCTTGGCAACTGGAAAAACAATCTCAATTAATGTAGTCTAGTCCACATCTGCTGTTAAAACATTGGAGGAAATATTTGAGCCCTTTCAAATTGTTGATAATGAAATTACACAGACAAGAGATTAGATTGTTCATTTGGAAATGGGTTTAATTAATAGCCTGGACATTTTATTTATACCCTTTCTAAAGTTCATGATTCAAGTTTCATTTCCTTCCCCTTCTGCAGCATCTCTTGCTGCAAAGTTACGAAAAAGAAAGGAGGAAGAAAACTTGTTTGGTTTTTTTTTTTTTTTTCCCCCCAAGTAATTCAAGGCAGAGTATTAGAACTTCTGTTAAAATATACCTGCTTGCTTATGGTTTAGTAAAAGTCACTTTTGTTTTGGAAGGTCATTGACAGTCTTGTGTCCAAGGCTCATTCTGACCAGGGCATTGTGTTTCATCTTCAGTGGCTATATTTTTACACATAATTATTCTTTTTCACATGTTCTTTGTGCTTTCTCCCCCTCACACCTGTGAAACACAAACACTTGTCAGACTCCTGCCTTACAGTTCACAGGCAGCTCTCTCCATTTTAAGGTGTAAATAAAGGTGGTGGGAGCTTTGCCTTTTAGGCAAAGTTCAAAAGTTGGCAAATATCTGTTATGAGCTTGCAAACATATTTCTGGGACTAGAAGGAACTGTCAGACATTTCTAGCAATGAGAGGAATGCACTCCTCTCAGTCTGCTTAATGACTTTTATATTCTAAAACTCTTTTGCCTGCTGTGATTTTCATGAACTAATTCAATTTTTAAACTCTCACAGCACAAAGCAGTCACTGCTTAAGACAAAGTAAATATAATTCACAACAAGGTCATTACTTACCTAGAAAAAATACTAAGTAAATATCATTTTAAAAATATACCTTGGGCACAGGAGCTCCAAACTTCTGCTAGGAAACAAACCTTCACCAAGAGTCTCATGAAATGGCTCCTAATAGAGCATTACAGACATTATTACTGACCTGGTCTCTCTATGAACCTCCGATACTTTTATTATGTCATCAAGTAAAAAAATAATTCCTATCTTAAAAATAACTATTGCTTCCTATACTGCCTCTTTTGGAGTGAAAGCTAGAGAAAACTTTGATTACAAAGGCATAGTTTTTTTCTGAGACACTGTTTAATGAAGCCACTTTTGTTTCCTATTGATCAACCTTTCACACTTATATTTTGTTGAATGACAAACAATAACTATGGAGAAATCAAACGCTGAAATCTGCAGACACTCTGGAACAATATTTGTTAAACAGCTGCCGAACTCTGGAAGTAACAGCAAAGAGTATTATGTAAGAAAATCCTGTAACCCAAACAGATAATACTCTGGTTAACATCACATTGAGGCTCTACTTGCTTAAAACACCACTTGTTACAAGAAAACAATGTTCTGCTGAGGATCCACAGTGCAGAACTATTTGTTCAGTCCAGAAACTTAACAACCTAGAAATGTTCAATCAATCAAATTCAGGTAAATATATAATTGCTTTTGCTTTAAATGGAAACAAATATATAATACAACAGATGACTTTGTCTTGCTTCATCTGTGAAAAAAATATTACTGGAATGATACATTACTGGAATGTACACTAGATTGTTCCAGTCTTCAGAGCTAAAACTGAATCCATAAAAATAGATCTGGAACCATCAAAAGTTGTAAATGCAGGCCTGGACAAAGAGTTGACAGAAATAAATGAACTAATTGGACCTATATTTCTTAGCAGAATGTACCAGATTTCATGCCATGATTGTTTTATGATAGTAAATGGAAAACAAATGGGTATTGTTTAATCCTGGTAAATAAAAGATATTTTTATGAGCATTGACCCAGAAAAAAGTTGACAGTTTGCCAAATAGGTATGTTTTTCCAGTGCTACCAGACATTTTTAACTAAAATCTGAAGCTGGCCAGTAGATTAACATAGTTTTAAGTGATATCATAAATTGTATGTTTGTTTGGCTGTTACCAGAGATACTTTAAAAGTAACAGTGAAGAATTACCATTTCAAGAGAGGCCATACAACCTTTATCAAATTAGTAATGCTACTTATTCATTCCAGGTAGATGAGATTTCAAATAATTATCCAAACTACAAATAATTCAATTAAGTCAGTGCAACACTTCAAATCTGGTTATCAAGTTTTACTCAAATTGCTTCAGAGGGCTCGTAGAGAGGATTGTCGCAGAACACTTGGTAGAAGTATATAATTTTTTTAATAAATCAGTATAATGTTCATCTGCAACAGTTAAAAGATCCTATAAAAAAAAGTTGGGGTAGCTCCCTTGTCTAGTTTTATGGAGTTTCACAAAGTACAACCAACTGTAAAGTTTGAATTCAAGAGACTTCATCATAAATATGCAACTAATGAAGACAAATGCTGGAGAATTCCTTGTCTTCTGCTTAAAAAGAGTACAAAATAGTACCAGTGGGGAAAACAGAGTTTATTCCAAGAGTCACTTTTCCATCAGCTTTGTCAGAGTTATTGCATATGACAATATCATCATCTTAGCTCACCCATTAGCTGATTTTACTGGGATTAAAAATGTCAGTTTTATGCTGTCCTAGGATGGATATTGTAAAAAGGAAATAAAGATCTTTTCCTGACACATTTTTCTTTCCAGCAGAAACTTAGCTAAGGATAACTTTTTATTTAAAAATTCTATGACTGTCAATATTCATCTCACTCCAGCTCCTTGAAACTTTTTGGCCACAGCAAAAATGACAATTTTGCCTCTTGGTGCTGCCCTGAGGGGACTTCTTCTATCAGGGCATGGTCTACATCCCCCACATCACACCATCTGCACATGGCCACAGGTACTCGCTGTGTTAGCCAGACATGGGGCCAGAGAAACACAAGGTCCCGAGCCAGGCTTTGCCAGTGTCAGATCCCTGGCACAAGTGAACAATGTAGGGACTCATTCAGCTCAGGGGAGAGCCAGATGGGACAGGCAGAGGGAAAGGAGGCCATGCAGCAGTTTCTCCTGCCTTTACGCCTGAGCACTCTTTCAGAAACACCAACGCTCTGCTCTAGACAAAATTTCTTGTATTTTTTTTTTTTTTTTTTTTCTGTTTAGCAGCAGGTAGGTTGCTTTTAGCTACAGACCTCAGTGCACAGGATAAGGACAGGAAGTATAGAGCTGACCATTCATAGAGGGTAAAGCCAAAGATCAAGATAAAACACGAACAGTGCCAGCTGCCAACACTGAGGCTGAGCAAGTAAGTAAAAACCCCCTCTAAACAGAGGGATAAAGAATGTCTGTTTTACTGACCTTAAAGGTCCCTTGAGTTGTCTCTGCATTGTGGCACAGGAAATAAGGTCTGGACTGGGACTGCTAATTTCCCAGCAAGAAACATGAGCCAACACTAGAGGAAAGACAGGCAAAAGGACTAACCAAAAGCATTCCCCACCACTCCTTTTTTTCTTAAAAATCTGTTAATAGAGGTGTTTTTTTTAATGCATTCTCTTCCTCTGACTGATTAGGTATTTCTATCCTTACAGTTCTGTAAACATCTCAGTAATAGAATTTGGCCAGACGATGTTTAACTGTGCTGCACCACCTTTTTTTAATTTTTAGCTTCTGCCATGTTGCCATTTCAAAGGCTGTTCTTCCCATAGTGCCAGTAGGGTCACTTGGAAGGACCTCTGTCTATCCAGAAGCTCAGCAACACAGGACCCAGTTTTCTGCAGCCACTTAGAGAAAGTCCTAACGAATCTCACAGGAAGTCAAACGCCTGGGCGCCACCTGTGGCTTTGCCACCTTTGAAATGGATGCCACGGGTTTGATGGGATTGTCAGACCTTTGCTTTCCTGAGAGCCACAGTGCCCTGCTCACTCACCACAGCTGAGGAGCAGCTGCCACAAATGGGCCCCAGCACGTGGGATCCAGTACCAGCCCGGCAGGCAGCTCCCTTTGGAGGAGCTCCTGCTCTCCACCTACCTCATGGTTTTCCTCCTTTGTGATTCACTGCTTAGACACAGCTGCAAAGGGCATTAGTGGGAGAGATCCAGATGAACTTCACTTTGTTTTTGTGACACTGGAGCTTCCACTTAAGTTTATTTAGGGTAATAACATGGCCTCTGGTGAAGGCAAGGTCTCAGTCACTGCCATGACAGTGCTACAGATGCAGTGAAAAGCTAACACACTCAGTGTGTTATGAAAGGTAATTTGAATTTCTGATGCATTCTGGCACAACCACTGTGCACCAGCTAATGCTTTTACACAGACACCTCCAGACAGGGGATAATTTTGCACTGCCTTTGTTATTTATGTGGGTGGCCCACCACAATCCATGGGATAGGTGATGCAGACTGGCTTGCAATTACATTTCATGTGGGTCCTGGTTTCTGATGCACATTACCCTACTGCCCATGCTTGGAAGCAGAGCAGAAAGACTTGCTCCCTGCCCACACAGAAGTCTGGTTAACTTACTTCGGAGTGTATCTTGGGTGTAAACCAACATATATGCAATGCAAATAATTCACAGGGACTTGAATCCCTGCAAGAGAGAGGGAACTTGGCAAGGCAATTAAATAAATTTATGCCATTTTCTTTAGATTCTTCTGCTTAATGTTATAGCTTAGACAGCAGTTTCACAGGTAGTCCAACAGGAACAAATCAGTCCAAGGACTAATTACAATAAAATTTTTAACCCTGTCTAATTTTTTGGTGAATGCAGATTGCCTTTCTGAACAGTGAAAAATCTTGCTAAGCTCAGACCGTGACAAAAGCAGCAATAGCTCTGTAAAAAGATAGCTATAGGCACAGTTTGTGTGGCTGTTTGCAACATTCTCCAACCTGGGCAAACTGACTTTCTGTATCTTGCATGCTCTTATCCCATACCTCAATGAAATTTCTCACACCAGCCCAACATGCTCCCAATTCCACTGAATTTTTTTAATGAACCACATTCAGCTCCAGTTTATACTAGAGATCCTGCCTACTTACACAGGATGAAATCCCCCCCTTTTTGTAGCTTACCACACCACACACGGCAAAGTCCATACAAGGTTGCCCGTGTTGCCAATGCAAATTGAAGGCCTCCCCAGCCCATGCCCTGCAGCATTCCCATCCCTGCTAAGTAGTTTTAGCAGCATGTCAATCTAACTTCAGGTACTGAAGTGTTTGCTTGTCACATGTTCCTCTGTTTCTTCTACTTCTTAAGATATAAAAATGAAGCACTTAAAAGTTCTTAAATAAATATAAACTCCCATGTTATTACAGGCCATTCTCCATTACAGGCAAAACCTAGTGTTCTCTAGAATCATAGAATGGTTTGGGTTGGAAGGGACCTTAAAGGTCATCTAGGCCAATTCTCCTGCCATGAGCAGGGGCAACTTCAACTCAAACAGTTGCTCAGAGCCCTGCCCAAGCTGACTTTGAATGTTTCCAGGGCTGGGGTAATCTCCCAGCTCTCTGGTACACCTGCTCCGTTGTTTCACCACCCTCTCTGTAAAAATGTCCCCCTCATATCTAGTCTACTTCTACCCCCTTCCAGTTTAAAACCATTGCCCCTATTCCTAACTCAGTCCCGGTCAGAGAACTCATTTGTTCATCTCGCTCTGAACGCCAGAGACCTCAAGGTCACATCACGCGCAGCAGCGCACGCTGGCTGTGCCAGCACAGCAGTGGCCCTGCTATTCCAGGCTCCTCTCCCAGAAACAGCACATGCAGCAGCTGCTTCTACAACAGCCCTCAGCTAACGCAGCGCTTCTGTACTGTGGAAGTTTTTACTCTTGCATGCCCGAAAATTTCAGTAGCAACACCAAATGAATGCAGAACAACAGTGCTTTAATGCTTCAAACTTCAGGAGAGAGATTGCCTCCGCATTTAGGGGAATGGGTCCGTGCGTTCCTGCGCGGTGCTGATGCGAGGCTCACCAGGAGGGGAGGGCGCCCCTTCAAGCAGCCGGGCCGGGGAGGGCAGAGCTCAGGCTTTCAGCGTTACTGGGTAACTTCCACTGAAAGAGCTGGGCTTTGCTCAATAGCCACTGAGTACATTCCTCAGATTCTTCTCTTCTGTGCTTTGTAAATCGGGGTTGGAAGTCATTGCTAAAAGCACAGGAAGTTAAAAATCACCTTTTTCAGCCTCCTGTCACCTCAGGGTATTTTTGTGACAAACTGACCCAGGCTTGAAGGATGAAACACCTTTTATAGCCCCAGTAACAAAACAATTTACAAAATAATGAATTACTGACCTTACTGTGCTCTCAGCTGGCACTCTCAGGTTGGTAAGTAGCCATGCCCATGAGCAGAAGCACAAGTTGTGCCCCTGCTAATAAGAGTCCAGCTCTCACAGGGGCCAAGGGCTCCTTTGTGACCCGTTGAAAGCAGCATTTTAAAAACCAGCATGGTACATCTTACCCACTGAAATTAAACCAAAGTTTTCCATGATTAAGAACTGCATTTTCACCTCCCTACTAAGAACAACACTAATTAAAGCTCCCAGGGGAATTTAAAATTGAAATCTGGGCAACCAGGACAGAACTTTTTCTTGCAGGGATTCAGTGTGAAAATCCAGATGATTAAGGCAATTGTGATCCACAAGAAAAGCATTTAAAAATATTTACCCTATATTAAATATTTAACTATAAGCAAAGTGAGGAATATTTAAAGTGCTTACTATAATTCTCTTCCAGAATTTTCTATTTAGGGACAGAACCACAGTCTAAGGGGCAACACACTGATCACTGTTTATGATTCAATCCCTGCTCCAAGTGCAACGGGTTGAGTTCCAGCAGCACCTCAGCAACATCCGAAGCCACAGGAAAAAGCCACCCTCCACTGCTTGCTGCAGGCAGCTCCTGTCTGAACAGCTTCAAACTTCCCACTTCCATGGCAGAGGGACAGAAGCCCCTGCAGAGGCAGGTGACCCTGAGTGCCAACTGAGAAAAGCCAGCTCTCAAAGAACCGGGCACCAACCTCCGTGTCAGAGGAGGGACTGCAGGGCCAGACAGCATTGACAAGAAGTCAATGCAAGGCCAGGAAGCAGAAATTAGGATTCCTCCTGCCTCTTCTTGAATCAGACATCATCCTCCCAGAGCTTTCCAAGCTGAGGTAAATATTTCAATTTATGGTTTGCAACATATTTTTTTTCTCCTCAATTTTTGCTTCCAACTGCGTATTTTTATAGGACTTCTTCCCTTACTTATTCAAATACTGGCTTTAATTATCCCAGAAAATATTTGCTTTTGATTTTCTTGTAGATACTTAGGAAATGGAATCTATAAAGGAATAAAAACACAGAAAACTTTATTTTTGTATTCATTTAAGTGTTTTCAGTTCAAAATTGGAGATAAAAGAAGAAGGTTTTATCCAAGCAAGTTTTTAACCAGAAAGCTACTATAAATTATGAGAGGATTGCTAAAGGTCAGCAAGCTATAACCAAATTCCAGCCTATTAAATTACTGCTCTACTGCACTTCCAAGAAAATCTGTATTCAACATCTGTTTTCTTTACAGGAGATCATTAGGAACAGGCAGACAGAGTCATAGCCTCATTCTGCACTTACCTCAGGTTTTGAAAGGACAGATCTGTCCTTCTCTAGAAACAAGACAAGATTAAAACCTGGCCTTGTTGGACTTGGTCACTACTGTGATGTTTTAGAGTTGCTTTGGAGTCAGACATTACCCAAAAATCAGTATTAATGAGGAAAACAGGAAGAGGAGCTGGAGACCAGCCAGCTCTGCTTCTCATCATTTACACTTGCTGCTCTTCAGACTAATTTTTTATCAAGTCAGAGCAGATTTGTCTTTATGACATAGCTGACGAAAAACTTCCTGAAAAAAAAAAAAATCTGTGGCTGATTGTCAAATTAGGAATCAGTGTGGATCCCAACATCCTGCTACTTCTGAAGAGGTCAGTACTGTAAAAAAACCCAAACCCGAACACACGCACTTCTCAAAGAGCTCAGCAATTACTTACAGTTATGGGAAGCAACTGTTACTGCCTAGCGTGTGCTCAAACAATTGTTTCCCAACACTCTCAATTTGTTTTGCCAAGACCAGCACATGAAGTATGGAGACATCTGGATATTTCAAGGTCAGTATGGTTATGGATACAAGTTCAACAGCAAAACCATGTTCTGCTCTGCAAAAGGACAGGTCTCTCTGGGCACAGCCTGAAACAACCAGACCAGAAGCATTGCACATTTCTCCCACTCCTGCTGTCGTTTCTACCCTCTTCCCATCCCTTCCTTACCTTCTTTTTGGTTCCTCTTCCTATCTGACACAAACACAAGGCAAAGACTAAGAATAAAACAGATGCTTCTGGATGTGGTGAAAATTTTGAAAATGCTCAACCTCTGTCAATGTTGTCATTATGTAAATATTTGATGCCACACACAGAGAAGAGTTTTCACAAGTAGAAATACCAAGAGACAGAGACAAAAACCCCCACAAATAAAACTGAAGGGCATGAGTGTGTCTGGAACAGCAAAGTGCCTAACATTTTGGGGCAGTGCCCTTCCTGTGGCTTACTGTACCTCCAACAGCTTTTTCATCCCAGACCCAAAGTTGTAGCACCCATCACAGGAGCCTGGTCACAGGGTTGTGGGGACTTTAACTCAAATATATTTACTACCTATTTTAAAGACTGGTCAAGTTATACAGAACAATAGAGATAAAAACGGCAGAGGAGCACTCAAGCAGATTATCATGACCATCCAAGGTCACACTGATTTTTTATACAAGTTTTCAAATGATTGCATTTCCTATTTCCTTTACTCTTTCTACATGAACATCATGTTGCTACAATGCAGACAATTTTAAAATGAGAGTTAAATCTGGGTCTAATATAAGGAGGAGTTTAGTTTATCATGGAATTTTTTCATTGCTTGTTTTGTCTTTGAATTATTTATGACCTTCAAAAAAATGTCTATCCCTCAGCTGACCCATATGCAGCATATTTACTTACCCTCTAAATGGCTGTGGAGCTTATTATACCTAAGAATGTTTTTGTAGTAAGTTTTGAGCTGTGCAGAACTATTGAAATTTTGAACCCACATCACAGATCCTGAGGTGTTTTCAGGAAGAAATGCTCAGGAGTAGTTGAGGTAGCAGAGAACAGAGGGTGAACGGGTGGACTGTTAAAATTTGGTAGGGCTTCATTAGAGAGATGAGGGAGAAGATACAGAGTAAAACTCGGGAAAGAGCAGGGAAGAAGAAAGACTCATTACATAGTGCTTCAAAGACCAGTGATATAAAGGGGTACCCACAGCTGCACATGCCCACCAGGATTGGGCTTGGTTTATTTTTCAGTGACAAGGATTATCTGAAATCAGCAGACCAAAGAATCTACTGCTACTCAGCTGTAGCTACAACTGCCCTATTTCATTAAGTAGCTGCTGAATTAGAGATTGTTCTACCCAAGGGTGACCATGGTTTTCACACACTGAACTGGATGTAAAGCAGCCTTCCAAGCAGCCCCAAACTTCCTTTTAAATTTGCTTTGTTTCTCCCTACAATGGAAAAGAGGGTTAAACAACCCCCTCCTTCATAAAACTAACATTTTTAATAAGCTAAATGCAAAAAAAAAAAAACCCCAAAAACAACCCACCAATTAAAAACCAAAAACCACACCCCCTTTCACTGCTGCTTCCAATCAAAAAGACAGGTGAGGTGTTACCTGGATTTAAATAAAAGTACCACTGTGGTTTTCCCCCCATAGCTCATCTTTATCTAAATGACGAGGCTGTTTGCAGTCACACATCTCAAAAGGAGCATTAAGGCAAATGCAGTACATTAGCTTTAGATTTTAAAAGATGTGTCCAAGGCAGAGTGGCACAGCAGTGCAGGGACTTCCAGAGGCAAACAAGCATGAGGGCCTCGGAGACAGGACAATCACCCCTCACATCCTCTGGCAGGCCCCCTATTCAAATCCTGGGTCAGCAGGGGGTGATTGACATTGCACTGACCATATAAGCTCTTTGTGAAAGGGGCATTGATGCTTTTACATGGTTTGTGGTACCAGCAGCAAAGCTTTGATGAGCAGAAAGCTTGACCCATCCTTCACCCCTGTTGAGGCAGAGCTGGAGCAGGTTGGGAAGGCAGGATGCAGAAGCACACTGTCAGACCTGCTGTTGGAAGAAAGGGAAGTCTAATGCCACTGAAAGGACCTCACTTCTTTCATGTTCTAGCAGAGAAGTTCCAATTTCTGACCTTTGAAGAGAAATCCATCTGGAGACTTTTTATTTTCACATGGATGAAACAATCACAAAGAATAACCTTTTCTTTTATCCTTCAAGAAAGTTTCAAGCTTAGTTAGCAACAGTTATTTCTATGGCAACAGACAGATATAAACACAGGATTATAATATTCAACAAAGGATCAAGAAAAGGAAGAAATAGAACTTAAAGAGGGAAGTGTCTGGAAGACCTGAAAAAGAAGGTAGAAAGTTACTAATTTTCTTAAAATGCATATTTCTTCTTGCTCTCAACAGGACTTTTTTTGGTAGAAAATTTGAATTAAAAAAGGGAAAATGACACAGGACTGTACACTACTTTTTGCTGCAGGCATAATGGAGTCTAATAGCTGCAGTCACTGGTATTTGGGACAGAACATGACAGAGTGCCTTGCTTGAAGGGCACTGCAGTCACACAATTAACTTTATGCTAGAAAGCACATACTTTTATTCAGTGAATTGTGCAATAGAGATGGAAGCTAAAACACACACACATGTAAATTTAGAATTCTCACATAGACTTATGCACACTAAATGTAGATGAGCAGGTAACTCTAGTGTTGTCAATCCAAAACTGATGTTTGAGGAAAAGCACAGATGATACTTTCTAGAGTTGTCTTTGCTGTGAGCAAAGTCACCACTCCCTTTTACCTGTGCAGCCATTTGCACCACTCCCAAATTGACCACTACTAACACAGCAGTAGCAAATCCTTGGCTGCTTGTCCCAGCATACAGAACTGCAAAAAGCATCACACAGTGCTGAACCGAGTTCTGTATAAAAAGCAGGTATTCCTCTCCTCTTTCTCCCTCCATTTTCATCAGCAGGGTCAGCAAGACCTCTTGGTGGGGGAGCAGCCAAGGGAGCAGCTGCCCCAAAGGGTGCCCAAGGGCCCATTTCCATCACAGCCTGGCTGGGGAGCACACCAGGGGCTGTTTCAGGAGAGCTGACCCCCAGCTGCACAGCCGGTGCAGCAGCCAGGGCCAAATGCACAGGGCCAGGGCTCAGTTGCCACTCAGACAAATCAATTTTGAGTGGGTACACCCAAACCAGTTGAAGCTGCAGTTACTTCTCTGGATTGCTCTACAGCAGACATTTCACAGGAACATCTGTCTCCATGGGGCCCAGCCAAAGGAAGAAGTGTTGCTTTGGTGTTTTTGTTGTTGGTTTTTTTTTAAATCACCACCCTCAGTTATCCTAGACACATACCTCTGCCTGAGGCAGGGAAAGAAGGAAGGGAAAGCCCAGCCTGCACAGCCTGGCAGTGGGTCTGAGGCACACTGACCACACTGAGCAAAGGGGTCTGGGAAGAGATGGGTACCTGGGAAGCTCCCGGCAAGCAAAACACGAGCCAGGCCGTAAAGAAAACTGAGAACTCATAGCTAGTCCAGGGCATGCCAAGAGTGAGGGTCATTCCTCCTGAGACATAAGCAATGAGGTCAGAAAACCTTTTCATTTGTAGAGCTAGGAGGGAATAGATGTCTAGCCCACTAAAGAGCAATGCAGGAACATCTGCTGCAGGCGGAGGGCTGACCAGCCACTGGACAGTTTGTCAGAAAGCCAATAACAATGATAGTGATGAAATAATTGAATAATGTTGCCTAGAATCAAAGTGGAAAAACCATTAAGCATCTTCTGAAGCTTGAAGTAACTATTTATTCTCAAAGCCAAGGAGGATTGAAAGAACCACATAGTGCAGACAGGCCTAAAGGCAGGAAGGTCTCTGCATCCTTCAGCACCTTTGCCAAGAGAGGTGCTGTACCTCATTATTCACTGGTAATATCCCAGGACTTGGAGCACCTTTTCCCTTTTAAAAAGCCCCAGTGAAAGTTCTCATTTTGCTATCCAGGCACAAAAGTTGCCTTTTGAAAGTCAGGTGCAAAAGCCCTGCAATATCTCACTCACAAGTCAGTGACAGCAAATGGCGCCAGGCAGGAGAGAATGACAGAGCCCAGAATCATCACTAACTTAGCAACAACAATTCCCTGTGTGCCTGGAGTTGCTCTCACCACTTCTAAAACTTTAGAAATTAATCTATCTCTTTGCACGTGAATAACTCACCCAGAGACTGATCTACTGTACAACTGTCAATGGATCCACAGTGCTCCCATGCTTTGCCTACTAAAACAATTCCAGTTGCCACAAAGGACATAAGAAAGGATGACTGTTTCCAAATTGCTTTCCAAAGAAGTGGAAGCTGTCATAATATTTAACCTTTCCTCTATTCTCCCACTGACACGCACCCCTCCCCACCCCACCCCGCCACTGGTTCCCACACCCCAGATATGAAAGCAGATAAGGAGGTCCCCCCCTCGCTGCTTCCTGATGGTGAGTCACGCCTCTGAGTCAGCCTTTGTGTTCCAGGGAACCTGGAAGGCTTTGAAACCGGCTGTTGATTTTGGCAAAACTACCTCTTCTCACTTTGAGGGTGAAACGATTTACACACCTCGTTTTTGGTCTGAAAATAGCTGCTGAGATGCAAACAGCAAGAGTATGGCCAAATATTTTCTTGTCCTTGCACTGCAGAAGCAGAACCCTCCCTGTCCTGGGTCACAGCTGCACTAAAGTGAGCCACAAAATACCTGCTTAAACCCTGCTGATTTGAGGAGGATGCACTCACAGCTCCTCTTTCGTGCACAGAAGGTACCACTGTGCATGACTTTGGACACAACCACCTCTACAGCTACTGGCCACCTTTCAGAGATGACCAAGAAAGGTGTTGGATCACTGTCTGCTTCCCACAGGTGAGCTGAGGCCAAATAGTACCAATTCCAGTCCTGATGTTAGTAAGGCAAACTCCTTCCTCCTCTGTGTTCCCAGGTGCATTCCTTCCAGCAGAGTCAGGCCCCTCCTCAGCAGCTCATATTAAGGGGCCTTGCACCAGGACATGCAGACAGGAGAAGTGTCTTTTTATAAACAAGAGTTTGCCCAGCTCAGTTGAGACACGCCAGTAATGAGAGAAATTCTGGCAAAGACACCTCTCAAGAATCCCTGTGTGTGTCTGCCTAGCCCTTCTCTGTCTCCACAGATCAGCACTTTGTAGTTATATTTCTCTCATTCTTGGCGGACAAAAGCTGCCATATTTCATTAACATGTTTGAACATTACATCAGCTGCTCATCTCAAACATTCATCCACTTCTGTGCCTACTTCTGTATCTGTCTTACAAAGCCTTTAATTAAATTAATTACACTTTAACATAGATATTTTAATTTCCTTTTGCAATCCTATTTCAGACATCTTTTGATCCCTCATTGTAATTCCAAACTACATTCCTTCCCTTCATGTGTGTTTGGTAAACACCTTTGCTTGGGCCAGATTTATTAGCATTTAAATTATTTTCTCACTCCAGGACTTGTCTGCTATCCTTTCTTCCCACAGTATGGCAAGTCAGGCCATTTCTAGGTTAAACCCTAAATTCACTGGAAAGTCTTAAAGCATGAGTATGACTGCATAAAGAAAACAGAAAAAAAATTATCTGTAAAAAGTACAATTAGTTGCTACACTTCCTTTCAGTGTATAGCTATTGTTAAAGAAATTATTTCAAGGAAATTAGATTTAATATTCTTTAATAGGGGTTTTGCATGATAAGGCAAAGAAACTTGAAACATACCAAAGCATATGAATGCAGTTAAAATATCAGTTGTCACAGCAGTTTAAGTTTGCTTCAGTGAGTATTGAGAAAGGGTAATCCTTATGTGCTAAAACATAGGGCAGATTTTAACCTTAATTTTTGAGTGTACAAAACAGTGCCAGTACTCTTCTCCCTACACATCTTGGTGAAATAGTTTCTTTAAAAATAATATACCAAAAAACATAGCACTACAAAGCACTTTCAACTACTTTATAAATTCTACATGTGTTTATTCGAAAATTTGGCTACTTTTAAAAAATGGCTACACACTTTAAAAGCCAAAGTGAAACATTTCAGCTAACCAGAGACGTCCTTTCCTCTTCCACAAGTCTGGTCTGCCAAGCTAAGCAAAAAAAACCCCAAAAGAGCCCAAAACAGTTTGCTCAGCTCTGCACATAAACAACTCCAACAATTTATCAGGCATCAGACGCTAAAAATTCAGGTATGTGTTTCTTAGTTGGGACATTCAGATGAAAGTACATTTGCAATACTTTTAATCTTTATTTTCATTGACTAAAGGACATATTTCACCATGGGGAGGAAAAAAAAAAGGGTGTTAAAATTCCAGCTCTTCTATAAGACTGCAGAGAAAGTCCTTGGTTTTTACATCAGGTGTATTCAGGGCTACATGAGGGATAAGGGTCAGATCTACTGCTGGCAGGCTAAAAGCTTCCCATGCTTTTACTTATCTCTGTATTTACTAAAGAAAGTCTGCATGCAATATCCTCCTCCTGGAGGGTAGAAGTAACAGCAGTTCACACCTTTACCTGACTAGAAACAGCTCCATTAAACCACTTCACTGCCTCTGCTGACAAAGTCACTTAGAACCCAAGTTGATATTTTAGCTGAATTCATTTCCAAACCAAAGGCAGGCCACTTATGTTTACATAAATCAAAATTAGCTCCTGATGGGCATTATATAAGCAACATGAAAACACACACATTGTACAACTGGCTTTCCCAGGCAGACAAGTTTCTTATCTTGCTAACTTGTTTCTTATCCAGGAGGACAATTTTTTTAGCATGAAGTGCCCCTACATTCCTTCAAAATGCACCTGCTTTCCTCACTGCCAGTCCTGTGTGAGCACTGTGAGCACTGCACCACCAGTTGACCCTCTCCTGATATCAGCAGGTATCACAGACTGGTCTATCTGAGCCCCTCGAGGATAAACAAACAGAGCAGGATCTGCTGTTACAGGTCTGGGGCTGCAATCACTCCCAAATCACTTGATTGCAAGCAGAAATCCTGTTCTTCTGCAGTGCCTTTCCAATTTATACCTCTAAAATCCCTCAAGTCATTCCCCATATGACACTGATGCAGGGCAGCAAACGGCACAAAAGACAATCCTTTGAGGGCCTCATAGCCATTTGTAGACTGAAATAGGATGTAAAAGCAACACAGGAGTGACCAGAAGAAACACAACATCCCTTCCCACCACAAACCAGCTCCTTTTGGTTTGGCCTGCTGCATCCAATCTACTTTCCTAATGCTCTGTGCAGGTTGCAAAAGTGTTCTGGAGACCCAGCGTATCTGATTTCACACAGGCACCTGTAAATGTAGGGCACTGATACTGGGTATCTGCTCTACCTCTGCAGTTTCAGCTGACTCCAGAAAGCTTATTTGGAGCTAACCTTTCATTATACAAACAGGACAAAAACAAACTCAGCAGGATACCGGTGCTTCTGTTTATGAAAATGAACCACCATGGACTAGTATATGGTCCAACATATCATCATATAAATCCAGATTTCATCTGAAAACAATGACATGCTCTTAAATTACTGGGCTCTGAAAGTCTAACTACAATGATTCTGATGTTAACTTTTGATACAGAAAGTGGAGAAACGAATGGAAAAAAATAATTGGAAGATTATTCAAGAACAGGAAGAAGAACCAAAAATAGTGAATAAAAATCACAGTGAAAGGGAAAAATGGCAAAACTGGAGCCTGTCACAATAGGGAATTTCCCTAATGATAATGAATGCAAGAATGAGCTAGTAAGCAAGATCAACAAAAGTCAAGGTGACTTCTTGTGACTTTGAGATTCGAAGACTTCTGCCCAATGAAAGATTTTGGTCCTCAGTGCCCCAGGGCCACCTCAGAGGTTTGAAGCTTTTGAGACCAAAACTCCTACTGAATACTTGCACGTAATTACAGAGCAAAAAACTACCCCAAAACCAAAGGTCTTCTCAGTTACCCCTGAGGAAACCTGCCTCACCCCCTTAAAATACTGCAGATTTTACCCAAGATACATCTAATGTGAAGTGCTTAGGTGGGAATACTTAAACCTCTTGGAAAAGACAAGGAGAGTTCCCTACACTGCAGGCAGAGAGGAGAGGTGCTTTTGCAAGAGGTTACCTTATCCCAGAATATCTATGACCCCCTCACCCTGGCTGTTGGGGTCCCTGCAGCACAGAGGGAAGACAACTAAGGGATAAGCAAAAGAAGTAAAAAAATAAAGACAGATTTGGTTTTCCCAGCTCTCACCTCTCCTGCAGGAAAAAATACAAGTGGTATGCAAAGTGCCATAGTTTATACTTCCACATACCCAAAGTGATTTTGCAGACTGTGGCTAGCATTGTCTGAAGATGCTGTTTACTTCATATTTCACAGCATTGTCATGTTAACAAGCATCTCTTCCAAGCTGAAAAAGCACCAGGAGAGCTCCCCAGTGCCAATGACCAACACTCTATGTCATTGCATACTACTGATATGTAACTGGCACCCATAAGCTTCTCTTATCTTTTGCACCAAAAGATCAGAAATCCTCTTTTGGGGCCAGAGTCCATAAGCTCTGGGTGTCATTAAAACGCAGCAATTATCACTGATAGGCTCTGGCACAGATTCTTAATTTGCTGTGGGAAGGTAAGTCCTAAGAAAAAAACATTCTTCTGCTGCGATACGCAAGTTTCATATCTTTTAAAAAAAACAAAATTTGAGCAGAAAAAAAGACCTACACCCATTCATTTATAACTTTCCCTCCATTATTTGCTGTATTCCATTGTTCAGAAACAATAGAGATGCTTACAAATATATTTTTTATGCAAGCTCTTTGTGATAAAAATAACTCCTTCCACAATTCACATTGAAGGGCAGCAGGATTCTTGCTTTCCTTTCCAAACAAACCTGCATCTATTTGAGCAGGCCTTGCTGCCCCACTGTCTCTAGCCATGGACACAGAGGGAGATAGCAGAGCTGAAGGAATGAGCTTGCTGCTTTGTATGCACACACAACAAAAATGAAAAGAAGGTTGTTTGATGTTGAGGGTGAATGGATTTGATCCAGGCACTCCTTTCCAACACCATTATTTATGACGAGCAGCACATATTAGTGACCAGTGAACATACAATAATAACATAATTAGCTTTCACCTAAACAATTACCTCCTTGTCATTTCCGATCCAAGTTCAGGAAGTGGCACAGGCTCAGGAGGGCAAAGGGTTGCAATTAACAGGCACAGCTCACTGCTAGAACTGCATTAACCCTCTGCAGGTACATTTTTGGATGCAGCAAGCAGCCAAATCCAGCCCCCAGCAGTACCCAGAAGAAGACTACATTTCTACATTCATTAACATTTGTGAAGTTACTCATTAAATCCTGAGTCAAGTGGTGTGAACCAGTCTCATGCTTCAGCAGACAGATGATCCATCAGCTCCTGTTTACTGGGATCTTAACACCACACGGAAAGCAAGCCACAGGTTTTATACTCAGTACAGGACTTCCTTCCTCAGCTTGCCAATTCCAGCTTTGCACTGGAGAAAGAGCCATCATCCAGACTACTCTAATGCAAATACAGCACAGCCTAGGACTCTTGTGCAGCTAACTCTAACTGGCATCATGCAGGCCAATTCAGCTCCAAGGCCAAAAAATCCTGCTAAGTTTTCTATTAACAATTTAATTAGCATTTCTGAGTTTGCTTCTCAGGGAAATGTTTTATCAGAAAGTTACTCTGCCTTGGTATAGCTGTGGGGGGAAAGCCACATCCTTAATTGGTACAGCCATATCAATCACATCTCAATGTATTCAGTCCAGATTCTATTACACTAGCTACATAGAACCTGTTTTGATCAGAGAACAGATTAAAATTGTTCTGAGAAAATAATTTCTTGGGACTGACTCAAGAGAAGCTTTAGTGACATCCAGAGAATAAAAAATCATCCTAGGCCATAGCATACCTTTTATTTACAGGGGTTGTGTTATGAGGCTGAGAGAGCCAGAAACCAACAGGTTTGGCACAAAAGAAACTTTATGCCTTAACCACAGAAGAGAGGATAGGGAAGGGTCTTTGCAGCTCCTTGTTCAGCAGTGAGAGCACTCACACAGGAAATCCAGAGTCCAAAAACATTCTTCCAGATTCAGAAATGACACTTTGTCCCTCTCACCAGGGAGAGCACACTGCAAAAAGGTACCTGAAAGCACATTCCCTCAGTCTGCATGTGTTCCCTCACAGATGCTTTCATCCATCAGCCAGGGAGCCAGGTTCCTGGGCAGGTTGCACACAAAGGTGGTTTCTAATCCCACATGAATAAGACCATCACATCTTTGCCAGTTCTTTTCATTTTTTGAAACAGCAACAGAAAAAATTCCTCCCAGACCCTTTTCTGAGTCTCTGTTTCTGCTCCTCTAATCACTTACTCAGAAGAGTACACAAGTGACAGCTCTTTGGCAACTCAAAGGATGAAATTGTGGTTCAGTTGAAGAATTACAGTTTCTGACTTCCCCCTTTTCTACTGTAGACCCAAAGTCCTCATTGTTTTAATTTAGAGGAGAGATTAGTACCAACTGTGTTTTGCCTCTTATCTTTGCTAAACAAAAAAGTTATATAATGTTTCAGGAAATGAGTTCAAGTGAATACAACCATCTTTTTCACAGTACTAAATGCTTAAAAAAGAATCTGGTTTGTCCATTCTGGCAGCTTATGTTTATTCAAGACAGACAAGGCACAGGCAATAAAAAAGCAAAAAAAATCCCTGAGCTGTAGTACAAAAAGACCAGTTAAAAGTAATTTTCTTGTCTAAAATTCCTATAGGTCTGTAAAACTGCAAAAGCCGGTGTAACTTAGGCTAGTAACAATTTTTGTGATAGTGCTGGTCTACTGGCATGTCTGAGGAGATGTTCACAAATTCATATTTTAGAGACAGAATTATTATTCCTCAGGCATATTGAGGACAATGTTAAGAACACAAGTAACCTAAAAAGAATACTGATATACATGACACAAATAGATCCTGCCATAGGGAAGATCTTGGGGTGTTTCAGGATGTATGACTAAGAGGCAAGATAGAAGAAAAGGCAGCTAAAGAGAACACAATGAGAGCATTCCATACCATTGTTTTGAAATTAATGTTTATCAGTTTTCCATGAATCACCAGCTGCACTTTAAATATCAGTGCCTGTATTCTTCAAGAGACTATAAATACACCCAGTTTTATTTGCCTGTTCCAGAAAAAGCTGTGAAAAGTGTGACTTCTGTTCCTAATACATAGAGTTGGAGAGTTGTCACAGGACTGCAAGAACAGGTTTTGCTTTTTTGAGATGTGAATGACAAAACACTGCTGTACACTGTCACATCCCTTTCTGGTGGACAAGAGCCTTGTCAATCTGTTTGATAATAACACTTTTGATGTTTTTTTGACTAGACTTTTTTCCCTCTAGTGACTCCAGTTCTACAAAACCTCACTGGCTATATTGGTTTTTGTTTTGTAACAGCTGGTTACCTTGGAAGTTTAAATCTGCATGAATCCATTTCAGCTAGTGGAGCTTTAAACCCTTTTGCTGGCTTTTAATAAACCTCAGCTGTCTTGTACTTAAAGCTGTGCTCAGGTGTTTCCTCCAAGGGAGCAAGGTGAGAGTCAGGCAGCTTGTGCACAGTTAACAGCAGAACCAAGTGATCAATCCTTTCCCACACAATTTCCCACTGGGTGAAGGAGTGGGAAGAGTCAAACTACTGAGCAGCATAAACACACAGAGGAGCTGCTAAACAGCAGACTTCTGTCTCGAACACCAGGACCACTCACATCCTTCCAGACTTCAAAGAAAACACAAAAAACCTATGGTTTGGTCTTCCCTAAGATGCCTTTCCCTTGCAGTGCAATGAACCTGAAATCCACACATCAACTGTCTTATTCAAGGATTTGGACTAACATTTCTTTGTCACACTTCTTTAGCAGAAAGCAAACAACTCTGTGCACAAAAGAGCACAGTTAAGGAACCTTTACATCCCAGTCCTAATAACAGGAAAAATTAAGAGCAGGGGAAATAGATATGGGGCTACGTTTCTAGTGTTATCTGAAGTCTACTGATACATTTGTCTATTTTCTAAGCACTGTGAAGTGACCCTTAATATGTTTCCCTCGTCAGTCTGGCACATCATAGAGCAAATCAATAATACCACTGCCCTGCAATTGTTTGATGCAGGTCAGATCTTCAAAAACCTGGAGGATACTTTGAGCAGTGATGAAAGAATTCTATGCCAGCTTGTGCTCCATGTGCTGTTTAGGGGACAGGCACTGGAATCTAGGTGAAAGTGAATAAGGAATTACAAGAAAACCCTACTGTAGATGTTTCTCTTCCATGGATCAATACAATTTCCAAGGAATCAAAGATTTTGAAGAAAAAGCAACATACTGTGTGCATCCCTCTGAAAAGAGTGAGGTGGTAGTTGTATAATGCACATACCTAAAAGGCTTAAAGGAAAAAAACAACTTCAAAGGAAATATTTGTGCATTTCCTTTTAGATTACTTTATGGGGAAAATAGGTTATTAAATATTTTATAGTTGTGTTCTGTACCAAACTCGATCTGTTTAGAGTCATATTATGTCTAAAGTTTTTTGAAGGGTGGTTGTATTTGTCATAAGAATGGTAACTTGACAGTATAGCTGCTTTTCATGGAAATCTGTGTGGATTAAGGTGGACTTCCTGAGCACAGACCAAATGCCAACACTTTCAGGCTGCAGCTATCCCTGTTCCAGGAGACAAAGCACATGGATACCTTTCCTTCCTGCAGTGGCTGCTGGAAAGTTGTGGGGTTTCTGCATTAGTCAGCACAAATAGAACTTGTTTTTCTCATTAATTGCACCAGCAGGGTATACAATAAACAGCTGCCTCAGGGGAAATAGGAATGAGAAGGGATAATCAGAAGGAGAGTCCAGTGTAATGAATACAGTGGTTCTGTTCCACCATGTTCATTCTCTTGCTGGCATTTGTGAACAGAAATAAAATTCTCAGTATGCATACAGTCACTAACAGACTGGTGGGCTCCAGTATTCCCAAGGCACATTATTTAGCCCACAGATGAGTACTGAATGTGTGTTCCTGTCCCGAAACTTTGCAGTCTCAGTGTAAAACCTGAGGCTATTGTTCAAGCACAGCCTTTGAGGGGAAGTTTCTGAGCTTAAGACAAGGACACAGATTCTGCCCAGAGAGATGCTTGAGTAGGGGTGTGCAGTCATGGTCCGTGAAGAGAAAAACCCAAATACAGACACAAGGTAAAGGGAAATATCTTCTTTCAGGGTTACCTGATTTAACAGGAGTATAGTTTTCCCATTTCAGAAAAGAGAACATTTAGTGTCTAAAACAGCTTAGCAGTTGAATGAACTGAAATGCCCTCCTACCATTGCTGTTTGTTTTCTCCCCTTTCCTTCAGCTGCCCTGCTACAAGAACTGCAGGAAATGGCAGGTTCTGCTTCATATGCATATACACTTCTATTAACAGTGATATAAAATCCAGGCCCCTCACCCTACATGCAAGGAATTTTTCCTTTCTTTGAAATGAAAACTTTTAAAAGAAATGTTAATGGGAAAAAAACCCCATAACTTTCTCCTGGGAGCCACTAGAGTCTACTTACATATGAGAGTCAAACACTAAATGCATTTTGTTGATGGAATTACAGTAAAAGCTTCAAAGAGAGGTCTCCAAATTAATTCAAGTGCATGAGACATCCAAATTCTAATGCAAGCCAAGTGTGCTTTAGCTGTTTCAAATAATACAGCATAAGTATACAAATAAAGACCTAAAGTGCAAGCTTTGTACCCATAAAGAAATGGGATTTACTTAAGAAATCAAATTGTGAAGCTGTTCTCTACCTTACCATTTCTTTCCAAAACATTGGAGAGGTTTAACTTTCCTCCTTGGTAGGGTTGTGGACAGTGCAAAGGCAGAAAACCATCAGGGCTGAGAGCAGCATTCTACAGAATCACCTAAGAAAGGAACACTGATCTCTGGCTGTGCTTAAATAGGGCCCAGGCAGGGAGTGTGGGGTCACAGGTGAGGCTGAGCAAGGTTGTTAAGGCAGAGCAAAGCCTCTGACAGACACACACAGTTTGTGTTTGGAAAATTAAACTTCCAGGCTCCATCTTTCCAGTTTTTCAGGGTATTTTCCTTGCTAATGTAGATGAGGATGCTACTTTCCTTAGCATGGCAATAAAAGTCACTAAGAGGGAAATTTTCCAATAGGCCAGAATGTTTTAGCAGCATGAATCTTGATATTTGTCAGTGAAAGTTATATTCTTTAATATATCACTTGTGTACTTCCATAAATCTCATACAGAGTGGAAAAGATTTCTGGAAAGGGGCATCAGAGGAAGGAGCTTCAGGCTATTTCTTTTCCCAGTGAAATCCCTCTGTCCTTTCCTGAGAACCCCCAAATCCTATGCCAGTTAACTGAACCAAGCTGAGTGCATACGAACAGTCCATGCGTACATCGGTGTGGCCATAGCAGCCAGAAAGAATGACAATGAAATGGCAGAAGAATTGGGAGGGAGTAATTTAAAGCAGGGAGGAAGAGGCCTTTCCCCGTGGGAAGTGACTGTGCACCACAGAACAGCCTTGTGCTCCCCTTGCTGTTGGTTTTGTCCTGCAGCTGGGCCATCGTGGCCGCTGGCTTTGCTGGGTGTGCACTGGGCACAGTGCAGGGCTCGTGTGACCAGGAGAGTCCTTGGGCTGCCTCGTGTCATGTGTGGCATTCCTGGCCATAATGTCCTTTGCACTGCTAAAATAAGCTATGCTGTCTCTTTTTAAAACCGTCCCTCTCTCACTGTGTTATTAAAATTATATCAATGTCCCTTCAGTCTATGGGTCAGTGGTTAAATCTGCTGTCAATTACCAATCAAAGTGTGAATGAAATGAAGAACAAATGGTCTAACTTCATCAGCATTGTTTTTCTCTTCTTCCCCCAGATAATAGTACCTTAAAATAGAATGCCTTATTAACCACAGACCTGAAGGTTAATAAGTACATCAACAAAACAAATGTAGTAAATTAAAACAATGCATTAACATTCATTAGTATTTCACTGTTGATTCCCAAACATGCTGCTATTGCTATTGTGCTATTATCAGGCAATAATTGTTATGTCAAAAGATAGGACCCATATGGTTCAACGAGATCCTCTGGGAGCTTCTGTTGTATGAAAGTCAATCAAAAATACGATTCTATAAGGAAAGATGTGGACACGGGAGAGTTGCTGTCAGTATACACAACCCATGTGAGAGGCCCAAGTGGCTGTTTTAAATAAAAGTTTTTAAATCTAGAGGAAAAAGAAGTGAGAGTTAGAAAACTAGCAATAAAATCAATAGGTTTGTTCAGAGTATCTAAAACTCAAATGTCAGTCTTTGCCAAACTGGATCCTGTTATCCCATCAATAGAAAATACCCTCTAACACCTCAGAAAAAATCAAACTTTCTATATATTTTCCTACTCATAATAACAGATCCAGATGAGCTAAATCAGGCTGCTTTGAAAAGCACTTATCCTCTGAAATACCCACAATTTTTAGGTGAGGCCTGAATAAATAGAAGGTGGTGAACGTGATGCACTGAAGATCTCAGCTGAAGTTGTCTGCCATCCAACATTAAATCCTGTCTTATGACTCAGGTCCTTGTGGTAAACAATTAATCCACGTAATTAATTTCTAACATGTCCTAACACAGGAGCTGGACAAATATCTGGGCTGCCTCTTCTCCTGCAGCTGCCCTCGAGCTCATGTATCTCCTGGCCATCCTGCTGGAAGGGGTCAGGACAAGCCAAAGGTACTGTGCCTTGGGTTTCAGTGCCATCTGATGTTCACCTGGGACCAGCGTGCTCCAGAAGTGCTTCTGTGGCTTGTTCCCTGCACGGCGCTGTGGCACCTGGCTGTGGCAATCCCATCCTCACAGTGGTTATTTGCCTCGTGCTCTCCCATGCAGCCTCACCATCTTCCTCTTTGCCTGCAGCTTGGCCTCCTCACCTTTCCTCCTGCAGCTTTTCTCTGTACCCAGGAGCAGAGCCAGGTGCTGGCTGCCTTGCTCTCCCTTCCTGTGCCCCCAGCCGAGCTGCAGCCTGTGCAGCTTCCAGCAGCCCCCACTGTTACCTCTGGCTGACTTGTGCTCCCACAGAGGGCTTGTTCATATCACTGGTGGTGATTCATAGGGTTTGGGGGGCCCTACAAATGAACAGAAGCCATAACTGTAGCGTCTTGGAACAGCCCTCGGATTACATCACCGTGTTTGCACTTTTATGTCTCCTTCACAAGTTCATTATAAATTTCTGTGTGCTCCTGGGGTCACTGTTTTAACAGCTCGAGCTGTTGTGCCCAGCTCTGTCTCGCTGGTCTATCTGGCAGTTTGTATTTACCAGGCACACACGGGCTGGGAAGGGTTGCGTAAGCTGGTTTCTATGGCAGGTTTCTATTCACCATCTGCTTGACTGAAAAAATATCTTTTTCAGTTAGCACACTGGGTCTGGTGTTTGCATCTTTTGTTTCCTTCCAGATGCAATCTCAGAAACACAGGAGGGGCTGTGGGGCTTTGGAGGGGAGGAAAGGCCTTTTCAAACAGCTCTTTTACCCAGTTAAAAAACACATTGTCCCTGCTTGGACACTGCAGGAAACTTAACGTCCTGAAAAGCCACTTTCCCTGTACCCAGCTACTTTCCATGGCACTGCTTTATCATAAAGGAGATAAAACTGCAAGCCTCTTTCTATACATACCTTCATCCTGTTTCTGGGCTGTTTTCCTAAGGAAACCAGGATCTGTGCTCACCATCACCTTTTTCCCCTCCTTCCCAAGCTGCTCTTGAGCCTCTGACTTATTTCTGCTCTGTTTAGAAGACATAAAATTAAGTTCCTGCATTTCACAGGAAAGGGGAGAGGCCTATTAATGACCTCAACAAGAGATGTGAAGTAAGAGTCCACCCCTTGCTAGAAACTCAGGAGGCCACTCTGGAGAGGGATGTTCTGAATTCCCTGTTCATGAAAAATTATTTTAAACGGAGCTTGCAGCTCAGCAGGCACAAATACACACAAGTAAATCCATAGGAAACTGTTCATGGGACTGCCCTTTTCCAGCAAGTCTCTCTGGCTAAGAATATCAAGCAGAAGCAGACACTGGACAAGCAGAACCTCCCTAGAAGGGCCAGGATGGGCAGCAGCAGCTTGAGTGATGTGTGGTGAGATGTGTATTTCTGGATGACACAAACCCAGAGTCCTCAGGGGGAAAAGCTTCTGTTTTGCACAGCAGCTGGAGGAAAGACAGGCTGGAAAATCACAGGTGAACAGCCAGAGGAGCTGAGGTCAGGCACACATCATATAAGTCCCCGAAGCAGTCCCAGAACTGGGATTCCTCCAACACCACGGACACTGCCACAAAGGGGAGCAGCAGAAGTGAGGGCTACTGATTGACTCTGGTGAGAGCTCCTGAGAGCAGCCTCCTGATGGAGCAGCTCCTCCAGGCTGCATGGAACAGGGTGTGCACTGTGCCACAGCCCCTTGCTCCAGCAGCCCTGGGTGTTCCCCACACACCACCTCTTCCTTCCATTCAGCGTGGGGAAGGCATTGCCATGCACTGGTGCCTGGCAGCCCGCAGCTGGCACAAGGGACTTGGCAGCTTTGCCAGCCCAGCTCCAGGAGGATGAAGCTAAACCAGGCCCCAGCCTTGTTTTCTGGGAGAGAATGGGACAGCTGTGGGGAGGAGAGGTGTACCAGTCACAGTTCCCCATGGTGGCCCAGGTGCTGGCCCAACAGACGTCACCTGGAAGGTGACCACCAAGGTGATGCACAAAACACTTCTGAGACCCAAGTTATGCTCTACATGGAAGAGCCTGGGTGCCCCTCTGCCCTTTGGCTGCTCACAGGGTGTAAGGCAGCCTCAGCTCTTCTTGAGCACATCCCACTGGCAGCCATAATTCACTGCCATAAGTACATAAGGACAGATGGATCAAATTGTATTTTCTTCTTATATGCTGTTCCCTTAGTAAAGGCTCACTGTTATCTCATTTTGCTGGGAGAAATATTATATGCTTCAAGCACAGCACAGTTAAAGACTGAAACTTTTTTTAAGCTCTAATAAACTAAATGTTTAGAGGAGGAAAGCCAAAGGTAGCATCTACTCTCACAGTGTATGGTCTTAAAGCAGAGCAGGTATACACCTCTTGGATGTGTAACCCGAAATTTGCTTTAAGGGTTATAGCTTGTTTACAAGGTTCAGCCAGAGCACAAAGCACAAAGAAAGCATCTGGCCACAATCCCTTTGTGCACTTTAGCAGCCTGCAAATGACATCTAGCATTTATATGTATTTATAAAGCAAAAATAATCCAAACAGCTTTCAAAGGAAAGTTTTCCGTCAAAAACTTCTGACAGCTCATCAGCAGCACTCAGACTGTGCTCTGTGTCTCACAGGCTGCCCCTCACTGAAGCTGTAATATCACCTACCTCAGGAAGTCAGGTTTTAGATTATAGGTACACAGATAAGACAAAAGAAGGTTTAAAAAAAAAAGGTGAAATGGCAAAAATAATGGTGCTGCAGTTAAGAGAGTAATCCTCTGCAGAGATTCCCATCTGCCTTGGCACAGTCTGAAGGAGGCAAACATTGTAATCTGAGCCATACATACTTTAGTCAACTGCTTTACTTCCAGCTCTGGTTAGGAGCATTGTATTCTCTATGAAGCAGTAAGAGTGAAGTCTTGAGGACCAGACTTTAACACCACATTTCTCCTATTTATGTGGAGTAGTTAATTAAAATCAGTTCAGTCATTGATACGTGCTGAGGTTGTTGACCACGGTATGAATCATGGGGCTAGGCCAGAAAGTACCTTTATGGAAAAAAATCCCAATAACAACCAGCAACATGAAAAAGACCTTATATCCCACAGGTATTCATTTTGCAGGAGTAAAAGGCTAGACCTGCAATCACAGTGAGGGTCTGTCAGTCAGCAGCTGCCAGAGTTCCTTCAACAGCTGAGGGTATCTCTTACACATCCATCCAGGCACAGGACCTCCTACAGCATTTTCTTACATCTTTTCATGGAAAGCTTGGAATGAAGTGGAATCTTAAATGTTGTGCTTTGGCAGGGATATCACAACCTAGAGAGATGTTTTTGCTTTGAGGTGCACACAGTACCCAGGTGTGCAGAAGGTCTAGAAAGGAGGTTTTGGATACATCTGTTCTTCCTGGGAGGATCATGCCACTGTACCCATCATCTGCCAGCCAGCAAAGCTTCCTCAGGGAGTGTTCATTTTGGCTCAGAATGGGATTATCCAATTCCCACTGTCTCCTATATAGAGTCTATATTTTAGAACATCTGTCATGGAAGAAGGTTTAGCTCTTTACTGTCAATTTCTGCTTTGTGAGTTAGCTGAGTGCTAACAGCCAGTATTCTTCTAATTCTGCAGAAAGACTTGCACCATAATAATACTAAAATGATTTATGTATAGAATATTACCGTAAGGTTCATGCTGAGGTCCTTCTCAGACTCTTTCTTGTTCATCCTTATTTAAATGAGTGAATCTATTTTATATTCAGTAACTACTAAGTGGTGCTTTAAGGCAAGTTTTTCTTCATTCATGATGAATCATACCTTTTGATACACAGGTCTCATTCAAAATGGGTTGAATCATTTTGGTTTTGCTATCTCAAATTTTTGTTCTCTAATAAAGATATATTTTTAATATGGTTTTCACCTTCTCAAATCTAAAAGCATGCAATCTTTCCCAAATATTACTTTCTTCCCAACTTATTACTTATTAACCAACCAATATTTTTAATAATTAATTCAATGATATGGGTAGCAGTGTGTACAAAACAAGATAGACATACAATTTGCCTGCACCCAAAGCCAGGTGGAGGGGTAAACTGTCTCCAGAGCATGATCAACCAAGACAGAGAGTAACAGCACCAGGAAAAGGCAGAAGAACCATGGCCATCTCAGGGCTCTTGTTGAGCAAGATCCTGGCATCATCTGCTTTTATTTTCTGCTGAGCTGCTTGATTTGGGATAAGATAGGTACATGGTGTACAAATAACTATTGCTTGCTTTTCTTTGTGATATTTGTGGCTCTGGTTTCCTTTGCAAGGTCCAGCTTGCATCCAACTCTGTGAGAGAAAAGCCACCCTGAGAACAGGGAGTGTCTATATCAAATCCACTGGGAAGACTAAATAAGACAATCCTGAAAACAAGAAAGAAATATGTACCTGTGGCTAACAGGTATATATATCTCTGTGAATAGAAGTAGAAAGAAAATTTAAAAAATGCAAACCCAAACACTTCTTCCTGAGAAAAGTCTTGGAATTAATTCTGGAAACATATTCTTAGAGAATACTGGTCAAATCCTCCTAGAGTTTTCCCATGACATGGTAAGGGAGTTTCAGCAGAAGTAAAAGGACATACAAATGTATCTGTAAATATGCATCAGTAAATTAATCACCTACAAGTTACTAGGTACATTGTGGACTGAAATAAGAGCTCAGGCAATGTTTGATGTTGGTTTTAAAGCAGATCTAAAATAAAATGGAGCACAGTTCTAAAGAAGAGTTCAGCAAAAACCACTTCAATATGTCAGACAGACTACATTTTACTCTCTCAGCTCCAAGAAGAGTCAGGGTTTCTCTATAACTTCCAGGGGAAAATCACACGTAATTTAATCCCTTGGTAAAAAGGACAAACTTCATAGTGCAAAGGAAAACAAACTTTACTCCCCAGGTGAAGATTAAACCATTTTTTTTCTCTTAGAAAACATATCCAATCTTCAAATTTTAAGAAAGATAGGGAATAATGGCAAGAAAAAAATAAAATAATTTTTTTTTTTCCTTTTTGAGAGCATNTACAATAAAAATAAACCAAGAAAAATATAAAATAATTTTTTTTTTTCCTTTTTGAGAGCTTGAGTATATGGTATATGGTGGCACATGGTATATGTTCCAATTTCTCCCATTCATAATTTGACAATGGCATCTCTTTTTTTTTCCCTTTTGGCACATAATTCCCTCTTTCTGTCCCAAATCCAAAGTCCACACATAAAATGAGCCTTTGTGAAGCAGCAGATTGTGACATGCAGCTCACTTTTACCTATCAAAACCAATGATGTATGAAGCTCGCTGTTAAAAAGCATTAAAATGTGTCCCAAACTGATCCCATATGTTTTGAGGCTTTCACCACACAGAACCACCAAGTAAGAACATATTTTCCTGCCTAAGCAGACAGTTTTTCCACATCAGCTTAGTGCCTCTGTTGTTTCAGCAGGAGCACATTCATTGTTCTCCTGAACCTTATTTCTTCCATGCATGTGTGTTCACTGCAGTTTGTCAGCTCCAGCACTGGTTTTTGGAGCCTGAAACCTGAGCACTTCCCAGGAAGCCCCTAACAGCAGTCAGGCTCTAGGTCATGCTTGTCGTGTGTGAACCACCATTACTTTGGGTCTTTAATACTTATTTACCAACCAAATAATAGATTGAGAGGGAAATCTTCGGGGAGGAAAGAACAGATTCAATTTAATTACAACATATCTTGATTATTTCTTGTATTAATACGAAGATTCTGCACTTAAACAAGTAATCTTTGTCCTAATAATTAAGGTCATTTGTCCCTATGGGTTATTTCTTGCCTGAAACAGAGTCTGGAGCTGTGCAAAGGTGGTGGGCTGAGCCTGTGGGAGTGGGAGCAGAGACAGCTTTTCATCACAGCCATGCAGGAATGCACCTCCTTCCCAGCTGGAAAATCTTGCTGGGATCATGCCAGGATCACCTGCAGTGTCTTCCTTAATGCCCTGAACACCAGTGAGGACTCTCGGGGGGAAGGGCAGTGGGCATGCCGAGCTTCTGGGGTGTCAGGAGGAAAACCGGGAGAGTCTCAGAGCAAAGCAATGGAGCAGGACCAGTGCAGCTCCTGTTGCCTCCTGCTGTTCCTCTGGCACCCGTGGACTTAGAGATGAACCCCACAGAAGTGCTGGAACAAGCCAAAATCTCAGTGGCACTGTCCCCTGGCATATATACGACTGTTTCTGGCCTCTCAGACTGGAACACCCAAATGCCACGTGCCCCACCTCGGTCTTTCCTTGGGCAAGGATCCCGCGTGGGAGCCGTGCGCGTAAAACACATCAAAGCACTCGAGGTACTCCCAGAGAGCCTACACTGGTATTCCACAGAAAGTTGGGCAGACCCCCAGCTATCCTTGCTCCTTCATGAAGAGGATGGACTCCACGATCTCTCGAGGTCCTTTTTGGAGCTTCCCCTCTGTGCTGGTGCTTATAGTTACTGGACCTTGCCCATATTTGCACTTCTTCACTTGAATGATGCTTATGCATTTTGAAAGGAAACTGCACCGTAAAGGCAGCTGTGTTGCTGTTGTTGTTATTCCAGTTCTTATTATTAACTCCAGAACTGCTGGAAAATGGGTCGTAGTTCGTCAGGAATGTGAATAAAGTTTTTTCTCTGGGACCTTGACGACGGCCCAAGCATATCGGCAGATGGAGGAGAGGGGTAAACAAGTCGCAGCAGAGAAACGGCAGCAGAAAAATATGAACCTGTTAACTGCAGCACCACCAAGTGTCCGCAATGAAAACACCACGTATCAGGAAAACAGCCAATTACTACAGGAACTGCAGGGGCAAATATTTAAAAAAACAGCTAGCTGGCATCTAAAAGAAAACAGTTTAATTTTGAAAATTTTTGAAAATCAATTTTGAAAATTTTCAGCGTCAAAGAAACCTGTAAGACTTCTTCCAAGTGCCCAGATCCATTATGTTCTGCCAAGGTAATATTAGTATTTTCAGAAAATAAAATACATTTCCAGTTAACAAGGGAATAATTTAAACAGAAATTTCGATTTAAAAACTTCTCAACAATTGAAATGGGTTTGTGTTTGTTAACTACACACACACAAGCACACCCCCGAGTACTCAGCTGCTGCCATATGCTGCAATGTGTGCAGGAGTCTCTGCTTTCAGCTCGGGTGGGGATCTGCTTCATGTTACAGGGACAGACACAGCACGTGGCAACTGCCAACGGAGGCTACTTCAGAGAAAATCGTCCTCTTTTCCAAGGGTGTTATGGTATAGGTGCATCAGAGATACATCTTGCAGATGGAACTCCTTTCTTGTGTGAGAGAACACGAGTGCTCCTGCTTGTCGAGCGCCACATCCTCTGGCCACACGCTGACCTGTCGGGGTGTTCCCTCAGGGCTCTGGATCACAGGAGATGGAGTGTGGCCAGCAGCTCCAAAGGAGAGGTACCTGCCTCTGCCTGGTCAGCAACTGTCAGGGACTGCATATCGGTGACATCACTGCCTTTATTTTTCAGGGTATAGTAAGCAAAAAATATGACTGATGCCTTTTTTTGTTTCCAAGCATTGTTAGATTCTCAGTCCCTTACTGCTAGCATTTATCTAAGGTGCCTTTACAGACTTCCCAGACAAATCAAAGAAGTATCCTTCTACTCCTTTGAGCTGGCTTTTCTGATCCAAAATTAAAATCTTCAGCAGGAATGAAGTGACACTGCACTTCCAGCTAAAACAAAGAAACTCTCACAACCCATCTATTTCCATGGCACATTTTGACAGTAAAGCACTGTCTATTTTTTCATGATTTTCATTTCCTAATTTGTCTTGCCTGGCTGCAGCTTCACGCTGCTGTTCATGCCAGTGCCAGTACTGCACACTCCCCTGCTGAGCATCTCTTACTTGGCAGAGTGGGAGAAGGCAGAGCATCATGTTACCACGGCTTCCCAGCCAGTGCTGGGCTGGAGGCTGCTCTGGCTGCCATAGGAGAACATCCCTGTCCTTCTGATTAATTATGTCACCTTCTGAAAGGGGACGTAGTCTCCCAAGTCTCTTGGGCAAGTCAGAAAACATTATTGTAGCTCATCGCAATGGAAAAGAGAGCACTGTGGGCAGACTCCCATCTCAGAATGCTGTGGCCAAGCAAGATGAGCTGGGAACCACTGTACTCAGCACTTTCCTTGGGGTGTCCACCCCATGGATGTCCACAGGAGCCTGGAAATTATCAGCACCTGTGGATCTTTGTGTGTGTGTTCTTTCTGGACGTGGATTCCCCGTCCTGTTTTTCAGAGCTGCAGATATGTCAGCATCTTCCTGGCTGTGTGAGGCAGGGGGAAGAGTCCTCTCTCCTTTAACTTCTGATATTCCTTATCATAATCATCCTGATTAGGATTTGCTTCAAATGCAACCAAATATGCCTTCCCTCCTCCAATAAATGCCAGTTTTCTTGGTGATTTGCACAGATACAAACACCTGTAATCACATCAGCTGTCCTGCTGAGAGCCCTCAGTGAGAAAGGGGCCGCGCGCAGCCCCACCACGGAGCGCGAGGTCACAGCGAGCTGTCCAACGGCTGCTGAGGGGATCATGGGGACCAAGCACCACCCACTGCCCAAAAAATTAAGCTCTTGAATTCCACGCCAGATTCCACACTAACTGCAACAGGCACCATCTAATAACCTGCTGAAAGGCTGAAGTAACCTGCAAATCTTAACGTGCTTCTGCAGAATTTCAAACCTTAACACTAGCCCTTCCCAAACCTCAGAAACTCGTGGCTACTTTGAAGTATATCACATCTATCAGTACTAGCCCTTTGTGCACTTTGAAATGCACAGTACTGCTCTCTACTCTGTAACTAGAGTCCTTAAGTAGATAAGATAAACTGTTCCTAAAGTGACTCCAAAATTAAAAATACCACTTTGGCTTCTCCTGACTTCAGCTTGGTATTTATTTTTATGGCTACCCAAAACCAAATCTTGACCCTAACTTCCAGGAGAGCTATCCAAAACTTCAGGTGAAACCTTCATTTTGTACCACCTCTTTCTCCTCCCTGAAGAGATCTTGCAAGAATACATAAGCCTGATCCTGCAGTCCTAGTTGTCTCATATTCCCTAAAGCCTTCACAAAAGCAGAGCAACACTACTCCTACCTGAAAATTAAGAATAAGGCACCAGATTGAGGTGCCAGATGAGGCCAGTCCCCAATGATCTCATGCAACTTTGCCAAACATTGCAGGAGAGATCCATCTGTGAACCCTACTGTCCTAACTCTTTGTGCTACGCTTACTCTTGGACTTCTAGAAAGCTCAAGATCACCTACAATTTCTGCAAAATAGAAAAACAACACTCAAACCCAGCCTTGAACTTGCCTCAGATTGGAGAGAGAAATGTGCTTGTCAGTATTTCATGTCCCCTTAATTCTATCTGTAACTGTAAGCCCGTAAGAGGGAACACAAGACTTAGGTGGAAATTAGGAATAAAGGTATTCAATTATTTTCCTGTGTGACTGTTTGGGAGGACATCTCAAGTCACCATGGGAAACTGCTGCTGAGATCTGATTTTCCAGAACTCATCCTGAACTGCCCTGTTGCTCAAGCAGTTTGAATGAGACCACACCATATTTCCAGACCTACTTTCCCCTTACCTCAGGCAGCCTTATCTTACATATAACCAGGTTTTTGTCTCCAAAAGACATTTTCCAAAACCTAAACTGAGTGTTGTGTCAGCCTACAGGTGCCCAAACACCTATGGCTGCTCCGAGTTTGATGAGACATTCGCACAAGGCTATATCAATCCCTTGGCTTTGCAAATCCAGCAGAAATCCTGCTGCTGCAACACTTGTTTTCCCAGATCCTAAACTGAATCTTAACCTCAAACCCTCCTTTTGTTTTATGAAACCTCAAATTTTACAAATAAAGTGGTTCTCAGGGCCAGTTTTCGGAGTCTTAACTCCGAGAAAGTTGCTGAACGTGGGAGGGAAAAGAACCTCCTGCCCCAGACTTGCGTTTTCCAATTGTCTCCGTGCTCAGATTTCCAGGTTAAAACAGCCCCAAACCCAGTTATTCGGATTTTCTGTAACGCTGTCCAGCCGCGAGGCAGTGAGCCGCCTGTCAGGGAAGGGCTCAGAGACCGAAGGCGGACGGAGCCGGCCGGAGGAGCCTCCCCCGGGGCGGCGGGTCCCCCCTGCCCGGGAGGGGGAGCTGCGCGCCCGCTGCTGCCCGGGCTCCCCGCCCGTTCCTATCCCGGCTCCTCGCACGTCCCTCTCCCGGTTCCTAGCCCTTTCCTGCCCCGGCTCCTCGCCCGCTGCTGCCCCTGCTCCTCGCCCGTCCCTTCCCGGCTCCTCGCCCGTCCCTGCCCCGGCTCCTCGCCCGTCCCTTCCCGGCTCCTCGCCCGTCCTTGCCCCGGCTCCGCGCCCGCACCGCTCCCGGGAGGCGGCTGCACCAGCCGGGAGCCCCAGTTTAAACGCACTGCAATTATCTAAATCCGAACCTGACCGCTCTATGTCGGTGTATGACCTTGCANCGCCCGTCCCTGCCCCGGCTCCTCGCCCGTCCCTTCCCGGCTCCTCGCCCGTCCCTGCCCCGGCTCCGCGCCCGCACCGCTCCCGGGAGGCGGCTGCACCAGCCGGGAGCCCCAGTTTAAACGCACTGCAATTATCTAAATCCGAACCTGACCGCTCTATGTCGGTGTATGACCTTGCAGCAATCAGCTGCGGTGCACGAAGCTCTGCGGGCCGAGAGCTGTAGACCAGCAGCCTGTCCCCGTCCCTGCGCCTTCAGCCGGTGGCACAGCTGAGTGGCACAGAAGTAAAGCAGCAGGTGAATAATACCGAAAATACAAATTTCAGTTTAGAATTACCCTAAAAATAAGGGGAAATATAGAGAGGGAAACGCAAACCTATGCAATTTGCAAACAATGACAGCAAAGAAACAAACTGTGATATTGAAATGTGAGAAAAACAGCCCAAATTAATAAAAAAATACATTTATCATTTTCAAGATGCACACTACATGAAATACAAGATGCCGAAGTGGTTTACTAAGCTAAACATATGCAACACCATAACTAAATACTAAAACTACACGCAAAAATAATATTTTAAAAAATCACTCGAAAATGAAAGCTAAATTTGAAATATGTTTAAGTATTTCATCGAGGCATACATAAACTAACATATTTTAAGTAAAGCCAAAAAGAAAACTAGAAGATATCTTCCTGGAGCACAGAGAAAACCCCAAACAATAATAGGTAGCACATTAAAAATGAGTAACAGATGGACCAACTGGAGGATTGTGCTTAATGTAATTAACATTAGCACTTACTGGTAACGGTTAATGGTCCTATACCATCACACCTCCCAAAACAAAGCCTGATCAGGGACGCATCAAAAGACATGAAGTGAACCCTGAGGCTTAAGTGCCATTTAGATCATGTTGAAGACATTTTCATCAATCTTCATGAGAAGTAACAGCTATTGGAGAGAAAGAGATGAGCAAGTTTCCATCTTGTAATCTCTACATTTTCTTAAGTAACTAGACTTTTCCCACAAATATTATATATGGCTAATTTCTTCTCATGTCTCTGCTGCTAAATGTGAAAGATTTACATCCCTTCAGCTGTCATTCAATAGTAGGAACCTATCTGAAAACACCGTTTTGCATTTTAAGACAGGAGTATGAATTTACTGAAATTCTTCAAGAAGCCAAAGAAAGATTTAGTGTATACCAGATAAGCATTTAAAAGTTGGAAATGTTCATGTCACTAGAAAATCCTTTGCATTTTTTATTAAAATTTGAAAAAATGTTTCCACATGACGTTGCTAAAGTGCCTTTTTTTTAGTCAGAATTATAGCTCTATTCAAAATAACTTGATTGTTCATTCAGACAACGTTATAAATAATAATTATATGAGAAAACCCCTTTTTGCTCATAAGATCTTGTATTTGAAACCTTA
Organism: Promerops cafer; assembly: GCA_013398275.1. NCBI lineage: Eukaryota > Metazoa > Chordata > Aves > Passeriformes > Nectariniidae > Promerops > Promerops cafer. Next base: position 3,642,508 of record VZSE01006401.1, read on the forward strand.
TCAGCGTTATAGTTTGATAAGAGGACTTGAGAAAACGACAAGTTTGCTAGGCAAACCCAGATGGCAGTCACTAGGTACTGTGCTTGGTTGCCTTTTAGCCTCTTCTCCATCATGTTCGAGAATAAAATTTAAAAAAACCCAAAGTCTTAAGTCCTTCCTAAAAGCAAACACTACCGAGGAGAGACACCTTTTGAATTATTTTGTATTCACAAGCACAGAGCCGGTTTGTGAATCGGCGTTTTCTGCCTTCTCGGGTCTGTCTGTAGGACCGGTTCTTCAGTGCCACCTTCTGGTGGGCACCATCGGCAGGAGCACCGACTGTGGCGCCGAACCTCTTGCAGGGTTGAGAAGATGAAACGTCAATATACATATCTATTTCTGCCAACTTATTAAACAGAACGACACAATCTAGTACAGGTAATTATTTTTTCTGTGTGTGAGTTGTACAATTAGTACCATGCTTTGTAATCCTTCAGTACATACATATATACAGATATATTAATTTACTTATATGGAAATAAATGGAGCACATAGAGCATTACTGCTTCATGTCTAGAGTATGTGAAGAAGTGGTTTTTTCAAATAAATGCAAATGTGAAGATAGTTTTTCTTTGAGGGGAGTTGGCTTTCTTATTTTCATCATCTAATAAATATTTGCTCTAATGAGTACACAATAAAAGGACATCCCCATCTTCTCTGCCACAAAACCCAGGCAATTTTTGCAAAGGAGAAGAGGGTCGCTGTCATTATCATCGCTTTATTGCTGACTTTACAGCAGCCCCTCTGTGCCATCTTCAATTATGTGTGTGCTGAGCTGGACTGAGGACAGACGTGGAGAAAAAGAAATTTGTGCTCTGACATTACTGCAATTCCAGAGCAGGACAGAGCACGCACAGACAGAATTCTGCTACTGTGTGACCATGTTGTGGTCCTGGATGACAAGCAGAGGGGCCTGTTGAGGATACACCAGTAACTGCTGTGAGCTTCCATGGGCCCTTCCCTGGGCAGATCGTGGAGCACAGCAGTACCTCTGCACATTTTAATTGTGCCAGGCAACTGGCAGCTGGTGTAAGTTGGAGACATTCTTCATCTTCTCTAATTTATTTCGGAAGTTGATTGGGAATGCAGGAGGCAAATGAGCACAGAAATGGCTCTAAGTTACCTTGTTTCATGTCCTCCCCCACTCCTCCCACTCATCTGCACAGCACTGCCCCCATGCCATCCATCTCCCCACCACGGCAGTAATACACACAAATGAACTTCGTGCAGGTGCTCCATTTCTTCTCTGGTGCCTGTATGAAGCAAAATATCTGATTAATTATTTTTTTGCTTCCTTTAATATTCTAACGTCTGTATGTCACTAAAGGCTTGTTTTCAGTCTCTTGTAAACTACCTCACCATAATGGTCAAGAATATTATCTCTAATTTGCATCTCAATGCAAAGAAATGAAGGTATGTTCTCTTGCACTTAGCTGGAAACAAAACAAAGCAAAGCCTTGCTTAAGTTGCCCTTAGCATAAAATCTATTTAACAATTTCAATCCTTTCTAAAAAGGATTAATAGAAAATACTAAATCTTTTTATCAAATAAATGTTAGCATTAAGGTTGTTAGAAGCAACCTTCTGATGGTTGATGCAAGAAGTCCTGTGCTACTAGTGATGGACACTGAATGCCTCCTTCTCTGAGTCCGATATGGACTCTCGTCTGTTTCTTCCCAAATGTTGCTGTGAATCCTTTTACAGAATTCCCTCCAACCTGGTCTTAAAGAACATCAGTATTTGGCTGGATATTTTCTTGCTAGTTTGGTTGCTAACTGAAACAATTCTGTTGGCCAGATAAATGAAAGCTGCCATCTCTTCAAACTGAAAATGTAGATCTAAGCAGGACTGTGTGTCTGTTCTTCAGAGTGAACAGGCACAGGTGACACGCTGGGGTTAACTTGGAGTGAGAAGGAAACATGTTGCAGATGGATGGACAGTGCAATGGGTAGGATGACATGGGCGTAAGCCATCCAGGGAGACTGCAGCTTCTCTGAAGACCTCTCAGGGATCATTTTTTCAGAGATCCAAACTCAGATAGGCAGGACTTCCCTTCTGCCATTCCTACAAAGCTAAAAATGAGGAAAAGGACACAATACTGTAAATGTAGTAACACAGTGATCCCGTACTGGACCAGATCAAAGGTTCATCTAGCCTGGTAATGATGTTTTCAGCAGGTCCATCCCAGACAGTAAAACAAGGAGCAGAAAAGGGTGCAGTAACACCAGTCATGATGGCTCAATGCAGAACCACATTGCAGCAGAAAAAGTAAGGGTGTCCACCTATTCTTTCTCCCCCTCTCTCCTTGTCCTTACTCTGCTCCTGGCTGTGTGCTTCTGCTTCTTATCCTGCATGTGTGAAGGTATTTGTCAGGTCTTCTATGAGCCAATGTAGCCAGTTCAGTGACAAAAGTGTTTTCTAAACTGTGTCACAGACAGCAAATCTGTATCAGAGGATTGCACCAACAAGAGCAAAGGGAAGAGAGAAATAGAAAAATGGGCAGAGGGAGTGAGCCTTCCCACCCTGAACAGCATCAAGCTGTTACATTTCTCCAGCTGCACATGATGACACAGTGACCTGCAGTAACCACGTGGCTTTTACTGAGCCCTCAAGTGCTACATGCACCTACATTGTCACACTCGGGCTCATTTTCTCAGTCCTTAGTCCAAGGATGGGAATAAACAGTGCTGCCAGCCATCGGCCAGGCTGACTCCTCACTGCTCCTTCCTGTTCACAGCTCCCACACGTTTGTTCTCAGCAGCTACTGAATGAGCTGCCCCAAACTTTCAACAGAAAATCTAAAATCAAGGTGATCCAAGAAACTTATAACTACTTGTGGATCTGTAGTAGAAGAAATGGACTATAAATTACACTTGAGATTGAGTATATGCCTGACACCACTGAAATTTCCAACTCTTTTCAATTATAAATCATTTTAGAAGTACAAATCTATCAGAGGTAGAGATTCATGCTGTTGTGAACCTTGACCCCCTAGTTTAAAAGAAAACTAAACAAAAACAAACAGCTGCTGACAGCTGCTTTTCAATCCTGGACAATTGGAACCTTTAAATTAATTTTGGAAAGAATATGTAGTCACTGTCTTTACTGATAGTATTACAGAGCATCAGTCTACCTAGAAATGACATGGATACAGAAGAACTACAGATGATAGTTTGAAACAGATCTTAGAAAAATACATCTAATGTTCTACTCTGAATTCCTGCTTCCACCAGCGCTTTTTAGAAGTCAGTTTTAAAAATGCTAGATCTCATTCTCCATAGTCTTGTGATTGCTTTTGAGGTTTTATGTGTTGCCAAAAAGGTTCTGTAAATACCACAGCATGAAGTCTGAGGATAAATATACAGAAACACAAAAATCATAGATTTCTTCTCCAGCGCTTCACACTTGAAATTGTCAACTACAGATCTGCAAGCCAGCTGAAGAGTGACCAGGTGAGAGAATTCTCCATCCCTGTTGGAAGGAGAGGTTTAACACCCCCTTTCAACAGTGACCCCACTCTGCAAAGCAGTGGAGAGCAGGGTTATTTATTTGCTCTTGTTCAAGTGAACATAAACAACTGGATGCTCTAACAAACTGACAATAGACTACTAACAAAGGGCCAGATGCTCTTATCCACTTGCAAGGGTGAAGAGGGACAAAATGAGTAAATATTTATATTATCATAGTGGCATGTAACTGGAGCTCAGTTGTAGAGAAAACAGTGATTTACAAGCATGTTCCTCCTCTCTTGGGAATCCACATAAACCAAGCAAAGGTTCGGCACTGAGAAAAAAAATCTCTGGCAGAAGGACTAAGCCAGACGAGACAGCTACATGTTTTCAGGACATAATTTTCTCTGGGCTCAGGTGATGATCTGCAAAGAGAAACATTTTCCTGGGCAAGAGTCATCACAAATTAATGGGAAAGATCTACCTGGTACACAAGAGAAGTGTGTGCGCATTGTGGCACACAGCCTCAGTCCCAGCACCTCAGAAATACTCCCAGCTAGAGCTTTGGACTAAAGCTCAGCATGAAGGATGTCTCTCTGCAAGATTACACCAGCCAGAACATCCTTAGCTGTTGCACCACTGCCTGCTCATGCAATAACCCCTCTACAGCCAGCCTTTCTCCAAAGGGCACCTGACAGGCTGCAGTGTGGAGATAATTCCTCATCTACTGCTTCTTTCTAGCTGGTCCACACTTCTCCCACAATCACTTAGAGTCACAGCCATCAGTTCTCCAACACGGAGCACCTCAACAACGCTTGCATCTTCCCTACTGAAAGACCACACAAAGTTAATTTTGCACAAGAACTTACAATAAAATATTTTGGGGTTCGGACATATTTTTGATCCTCGTGAACATTTGCCTTTGAAAGTCCTTGGAACGTGATTGCAGTTTATTTATGTCTATGTTGTGTTTGGTTTCAGCCCTAGGGCCTTGACAGATCCATACCTCCTGTAGGTGAATTTTAAGATTGCCCCCAGCCAATGGAGGGCAATAAAATCACCCTCTGCAGGAAGTGATATAAGAGCAAAAGTGCTTTTTTGGATGACAATATACCATCTTTTATGTGAATCTTTGCAGTGAAAGAGGCCAAAAAAATTGCTATCTAATGCCTATCCTGTCCTTTGTGGATTAGAGGTTGAGACACCTCCTCAAGAAAGAGAGAAGGAGCACATCATGTCAGTGTAGTTTTGGGATAATCATAGCTGGGATAGTTGATGTTCCAGGAGCATCTCTGAAAAGCAGTCACGTGTGATCACACACACTCTTAGGTATTTGACAAAATGTTGTGAGCTAACAGTGATAATCGTGGGGGTAAAAAGGGAGAGAAAAAGAGTATCCTCAAGAGTAAAAAGAATATCCTCATATACACTTAAAGTGCTTAGTAAGAGTTTCAGTTGACTACTACTGTTCTACAGCTGTGGAGGTTACACTGCACTGTGAAGGGAAATGGTTCTCCCTCATGCCCAGCTCACTGCAGAGCACTTACAGCACAGATCCAGGTGTGAACTCACTCCAAGAGGTACAAACAAAGCCACATTACATAATAAGATTTAATGATTATTTGAATCTCTTTTTCCATCCCCTGTGGATCATTGATTTAACCTTTCTTGTTTTGTTCTCAGGATATTGCTTAAACAATATTCTCAGATTAATCAGGACCAATTTTGTGTATAACCCTTTAAGAGCGTTTTGGCTTTGACTTTTCTCAGTAAAGGAACACTAACAGAAGCAACAGCTTTGCTAGGAAATGCAAAATGTTGGCAAAATGTTCAGATTGGATGGCCATGGGGAACAAACACATAAGCTTTTATGTGCACAGCCTAAGGTTCAACTGCTATTTTCTCTCAGAGGAAAACAAAAGCAGACCTTTTAAAGCCACCACTAAGGAGATTTCTATTTAGAGAATATGCAATAACTCATATTGAGACAAGATTTTAATCTCAGCAAAGCTTTGGATAATCTGCTGGCACCTGTGTTTGATGCTCTTCCACCCCATTGCACTGCTTAGACTGAGGCCAAAGGCCAGATCCTGCAAGTGTGTTTGTGGCAACAGTCCTGCTTATGTGAGGGAGAGTTTCAGCAGAAAAGAGGCAAACACTGGTCAGGATCTGCCCTTGAAAGTATCACTTGTTAGGAAATGACACCAGTGTCATCATCTTCTACATTCCTTTGGAGCCTCATATTCTTTTTAACAAGCACTGCACCAATTGACATTATTTGTTGTGGTAAATGTCATGCCAATGCCTTGTGCTGCTTTGCTTGAGGACACACTGTGAAGTAGACACCACTCAGTCTGAGGGAACCAGGAGAAAGGTAATATCTAGGATGCTTTTAGAAAGAATTGGGAAAGGTTTTTCACATGTACATTTCAGCTGCTGGAGGTTGTGCATCAGCCTGTGTGTGATCTAGAGAGATTTTTAAAAAGGTTTCATGGTACAAGCAAGCAGGGATGGGTTTGGTACTGTGTAGATACCATTAGAGATGCTGTGGAGTCCTGTTGCTGCTGAGGCCTCTGTATCCAACTGAGATGCGAGCTCCAGCTAACAAATGTGATGTTTGGAGAAGTTCAGCCCCTGCAGCTCAAGGAAAGAGAAAGAAATGTACAAAATAAAAATAGGCTTGGGTTGGATAATTTGGGCACAAAGTGAATGGTGCTGTAAAAGGAGATAATGTGGCTGGGCGTAGGAAAGAAAACAAAAAAAATCTACATTGATGTATCTTACATAGATACATGTATCTTTCATCCCCTTAAAAATGAGCATTATTCATTTGAAAGGGTTAAAAATAACGTCAGATTTCTCTCCTTCTTTGATTCTGTGATTCATGTGTCCCATTTTGAAGTCTACACCCTGTGAAGAGGAGTGCATTATCTAGGAAAGAGGCTTGCCAGGGACAGAAGGTAATTTCCCGTAGCAGGTGCGTACAGCAGGTGGTACACAGTGTACCTGCAACGAAAAGGTAGATTTAGGCTAAGATTTTATTTAATATGGAAAACTTATTGCATCCTGAGCCACTACTGGGGATGTGCCAAAAATCGTGTCTGCAGCATGATTTATTACGTGAAAATACCACCGAACTAATCAGTGGAGTTACTAATTAATACAAATCTGCATTTTTGCATAAGCAATTAGTGCAAAGAGAGTGCAATGAAAGAGGAAGTTTGACTCATTTAATCTCAGTGTCTATTCAAGCGGAAAGACCCACTAGGGCAAGGCTCTACGATCTACATTTGGATTTTTTTTTTCCTTTTGATTAGTTAAAGGAACTAAAAGGTCAAATTATCAATATTTAATTCAAATGGAAATGCATTTGTTCAAGAGGAAAGAAAACACTTTATTTAAACAAGGTGGGACTCTGGGGGTAAATGCCTGGATCAAAAATAATTAGGTTTTGCAGTTACAACAGCATCTAAATCCCTTCTGATAAGAATCCTTTTTCCTAATAACAGAGGTGGTTTGACACCGATAGCAAAGACTGCTGACACTATTTAAACTGTAGCCCAGGCGGTAGCCGGCCTACCAATACAATTTAGACATTTGCTTTAATGGTACGTACTTCTCTGATTTGTTTTTTTTAATCAATTTGAATTGTATTTTAAATCTATTGTGATTTCATAATTGTGTGCACTTGACTAAAAGAGTAATTTTAAAAGCTGATAATTAAACCTTGGTGGTGAGGTATTTTCCATTAACTAAATAGAAGTTTACATTTATAGAATTAAAATAACAACAGCATTTATCTAGCGGGGAAAGGCTCAATAAAATTAATACACTGAGTTTTAAGGGGGGAAAGAGCAGAAAAGGCGCCTTAATCAGCCGTACCAATTTTCGAGCCCAAATGTACACTGTATCCTAGAGAGACGCTACGAAGTGCGAAGCAGTCTCACCCCGCACCGAACCGGTACCGGGGCGGCACTTCAGAGCGTTGTTCTCCCGCGGTG
>VZSE01006402.1:0-10268 GCA_013398275.1 Promerops cafer
TCTTCAAATACATCAGTAACAAATGAAAAACTAGGGATAGTGTGAGCTTGTAACCATATGGAAGAGGGACCCTGGTAACAGAGGATGCAGAGAAGGCAGAGTTACTGAACAGCTTCTCTACATTGGTCTTCACTGTGACCAGGCATCAGGAATCTGTGACCCAGGAGATGGGGTAAAGGAATGTGGAAAGGAAGACTTTCCCTTGGTCAAGGAAGATTGGGTAAGAGAACATGTCGGCAAACTTGACATCTTCAGGTCCATGAGCCCTAATGGAATGCACCTCAAGTCCTGAGAGAGCTGGTGCCCTATTCTGTAGGTCATCTCTATCCACATGGATGACAAGAAGATGATCAGGAGTAACCAGCATGGATTCAATAAAGGTAAATCATGCTTTACCAATCCGATTGTCTACCTAGATGGATGAGGGGAGAGCAGTGGATATTGCATACCTTGACTTCAGCAAGGCTTTCGACACTGTCTCTCACAGCATCCTCATAGGCAAACTCAGGAGGTGTGGCCTGGATGAGTGGACAACGAGAACTGGCTGAATGAGGGTCACAATCAGTGACACAGGGTCCAGGTGAAGGTCTGTCACTGGTATTGTCCCCCAAGGTTCCATACTGGGCCCAGCATTGTTTGCCCTATCCATCAATGATTTGGGTAGAGGCCAGATGCCTCCTCTGCAAGTTCACTGATGACACAAAGCTGGGAAGAGTGGCCAATAGCCCAGAGGGCTCTGCAGCCCTTCAGAAGGACCTCAATAGGCTGGAGAGTCAGGCAGAAAAAAGCTGTCTGAAATTCAACAAACGCACATCTGGGGAGGAACAACCCCAGGTACCAACACAGGCTGGGGTGACCTGCTGGAGACCAGCTTTGTGGAGAAGGACCTGGGGATCCTGGTGGACAACAAGCTGTCCATGAGCCAGCAGGGTGTCTTGGGGGCCAGTGGGATCCTGGGAAGAGCATCACCAGCAGGTAAAGGGAGGTGATCTTGCCCCTCTGTTCAGCCCTGGCAAGGCTGCATTTGGAGTTCTGTGTCCCGTTTTGGGCTCCCTAGTTCAAGACAGACAAGGACATACTGGAGCAGGTCCATTGGAGGGCCAAAAAGAAGATTAAGGGACTGGAGCATCTTTCTTATGAGGAAAGGCTGGGCAAGCTGGGTCTGTTCAGACTCGAGGAGAGACAGGTGCAAGAGGACCTTATCAGTTTCTGTAAGTATCTGAAGAGACAGTGTCAAGAGGATGGAACCAGGCAGCAAGCAAGGACAAGAGGCAATGGGCAGAAACTGATGCACAGATGTTCAAACTGAACACGAGGAAGAATTTCTGTAATGTGCAGGTGACTGAGCACTGCAACAGATTGTCCAGAGAGGGTGTGGAGTTTCCCTTGCTGGAGATATTCAAGAACCGTCTAGATGCAAACCTGTGCCAAGTGCTCTGGAATGATCCTGCTTGAGCAGGGAGGCTGAACCAGATGACCCACTCTAGGCCTTTCCAATTTTACTCCTTCTGTGATTCTGTGATTCTGCAAAGATAAGCCACTCCTTCAGGTCTAAATTCCTGCTTCTGCACAAAAAGCCCTGGAGTATTTGGGGGAGGGGAAATTAAATTGTAAAATTTTGACTCAGGATAAAAAAGTCTGTCCTCAAGAGGCCTAATCAGAGTGTGCCTGCCTTGTAACTTAACTTTTGCCAGTATTGAAGTTATCTAGGCTTCCCTGACCCGACAGATTTAAAAGAAATGACATGTCTAAACAGACAACAAATAGCGTTGTGACTGAAGAAAACAAAGAAAATTCTCATTTGCAGAACTTTGTATTAAATACGCTTTCATCAGAATAAGTTTATGTGATGAATTTGTACCACTTGATGTTTTCAGTTCAGAGGAGTCCTAACACGTAGCTTTTCATACAGCTTTACCCTCAGACAGCACTAATGACAGGAGGCTAACACCCCCCTGAGTCACTCTGGTGCTCATTAGCACCATCAAGGCACATCCTTAATACCTGTTCTCTGTTGATTCATGCCCACAGGATGGGCATACGAGACACTTGCACAGCTCTGGAAGAAACCAGACTTCCAGCTTCACACACAAAGCCCAACTGAGCATTCTCTGAAGCTATTCCCTTGAGAAACCTCCACTGGTCAAGAAGTGCTACTGCTGCTTCCTATTCCCAGTAGCCAGTTTGTGTATCTCTTGGATCAGAATGAATTCTCTTTCCAAAAGAACCCAGTCAGTGCTACCACTTACACAGAGTTTACAAAGTCTGTTTTCACTGGGAGAAAGATTCTAAGAGACAGCCCATCAAGAGCATAGTATCACAGTGAGCAGGAGAAGATCCCATCCCTCCATGAAGTGCTTAATGTTCTGGTCAGAAATCATGTCCCCCTGCCTGTCATGCATGTTTAATTAACTCCTCTTTGTGGGATGGGAATCCTCTCAGAGTAATACCTCTTGAAAACTGCCTCATATAATGGACCAGAATCAAGTCAAATTCTGGACACTTCCCACAAATTTCAAGTTCATAGAATTTAGTAGATGATGGGTTTTGTTAAAAAACCACTACCAGCTTAGAGGACTGTAATTGGTTATTGAATTTGGTGGAACAGGTACATGAAACAACTGAAAGTCTCTTTCTGATTGCATGCAATAGGAATTTTCCATCAGGTACTGAGCCACTGTATAAGGAAGTATTATAGACAGCTAGAACAGCCAGCTGTCTGGTTAATCCCTTCATTCCGTGCCCCTTTCAGGAATGAGCAGGAAGTAAATACGCACTGTGTTCATACTCATCGTTTATTAGTGATTAAAGATAAAATAATCTAATCTTCCATTAATACCAAACATGCCTAGAAATGATGCTTTTGAACACCCCAGAGCCAGAAGAGCAGGGCATACATTTACTGTACAAGGGTTATTCACTTAGAAATAGGCTTCACAATTTAAGGAAAAGGACAGAATGGTGCCTCACTCAGTCCATCCTATTCTTTTCAGCGGAATGTTTTCCCTCCCAGCAATTCCGCCCTGAAAGGTGGAGAGCTGACTCATAACGTCTGGCCAGACAGGGACACGGTGCTATCAAGCAGTGGGTGGAGACCAGAGAATTGAAACCTATGTGTTTTAACAGATGTTTCCCAGTATTGGTATTGTACCTGGTTCAAGGAAAAACATCTAGTAACAAACTTAACTAATAATACTTGTCTGGACGAAATGTAATTCTCAAACATTGTCCTCCAATGCCAAGGGATAGAATTGTAAGTCTGGACTCCATTCAAATACATAAAATATCTCCTTCCTAGTGGCTGAGCAAACAACCCTTTATATTTATACACCCACTAACACAGACAGCTGGAAGGGGTCGCTGCAGGCAGGTGAAACATCTAGCCTGTGGTACACAAAATCCACAGCTGAATTTTGTAACCAAGACCCTTCCTATTCTGTAATGGAAAACCCCCAGATTTTAGCTCCATTAAAGGCCTTGTACTTTGTGCTGAAAGCAGCTCTTTTGTTCAGCTAGCTTATCACTGAAAAGCTAGTCATAAAACTGTAGCCAGCACAACTACAATGGAATTTACCAGAAATCAGATGTGTACATATACACGGGTATAAGCAAACACAAAATAGGTGTTTGTCCTTTACGTCGTATTTGTCCAGGTTGTTCTTTCTCCTTCAGCAGTTTGCAGAATTCTTATCTATTTTGTCTGGAGCAGCTTCATTGCTAAGAACATTTTCTAAGAGGAACAGTAATAAACATCTTTGGCTATAAAACTAATGAGAGAATATTAAAAGAACTAAAACCACATTTTTTTTTTTTTACATTTGCCTGAAATTAAAATAATAATAATTTTTTAAAAAGCTGGAGATAAACAACAGAACAAGTTTTCAAGGAACAAAGATGCATGGATGCCATTGCACACCAATCACACATGCTTTAGGTGTCCTCTAACCACTAGTTCGTCTCTGTTCTATGTGCAGTTATGATATCTAAGATATGATATGGCAGCTAACACAAAAGAAATGTATGCAAGGTGTAACTCCATCAACAAATATGAGAGGTCCCTCTGCATGGTAACTACTCATGGACAAATACAGAAGTTCATGTGATAGCAGCCCTTTGTTTCATTTATTGCTACTACTCTATGATCTGTATCCACCAGCACTAAAAACAAGGAAGGTGAGAGTACTTTTTACTCATGTATGCCTCCCATCTGGTAAATACACTTGCATTAAGTTGCCTTGGATGCTATAAGGAACGTGCAACTTTGCAAAAATTATGGGAATTATCTGCCATGGTGTCTCGGTTTGGGAGGAAGTGAGTTTTTTGGGAAGTTTTAGTTAAACCAATCAGTGGTCAGATTCGAATATTGACACCTGGTGTGACCACTGAAGCCATGAGTCACCTCTGAAGACACCCGGGGTTAAAAGCAGAGATTTCCCAGAGTTCGCTCTCTTTCGCCCCTGGTAGCCCAAGGAGCGGCACCGACTCTGCCCCGCCCGGCCACATGGCTGGGTGGGGAGGGGAGCCATGGAGGCCCAGGCTGAGGTAGGCCGGAGCCCCGGAGAGAGAGAGAAGGTGGAAGGGAATGGAACCGGGCCAGCCCCTGCAGGACTGAGGGGTGGAAAAACACCGAGGTATCTTTTGTTCCCCCCACAACCCCAGAAGGAGAGCGAGCGAGCCTGTGCCGGCAGAGGAGGCGGCAGGGGGGGGTGATGCCCAGCATGTGGGAGTGCCACCGTGAGATCTCAGTGCCCTGAGGGCAGCGGAGCTCGGACTTTTAACCCTTTCCTGGGTGAAGGAAACTTTGTGAAACATTAGTCCTCCTGGCTGGTGGTTGGAGAGAGAAGAGAGACAGTCTGGGACCTGAGATGTTAAGAAGAAGATGTGGAAAAGCTGAAGTGGGAGGAGATGATGGAGTGGCTTTTTTTGCTGGACTTTTCTTGTATAGCCATAGACTGAACCAAGCTACCTGTAATACATGAGACTGCATTTGGGTGGATGCTATAGCCTGAGCCAAGAGACTGACCTGCTGTAATGATATTATATAAAGGAGTGAACAGAGGAAGATGAAGAGGGCGTGGTGGTGCCTTCCATCTTCAGGGAGAAGAGCTCTGTTCTTGAGAAAACCCTCGGCCCCAGGGGATGAGAAAATGGGGGGGACTGTTGTCCCAAAAATGAGACACGGTTGTTTTTTTGGCACTTGGCAAAGCATCCTTGAAGAGCCCTGAGCAGTTTCGGTCCATGGACGGTGGTGAGAGCACTGTACATGGAAGGAGGATGTCACGATGGCAGATTTTCTCCGGGCGGTGCCATGTGTGACAAGGAAACATGGGGAGTTTCAACCCTGTTTCGTGGGGAGGACTGTGGTACAAGAGAGACTCCTCTCTCCCCTGATGGACTGAGAATTGATTACTTGAGTGTTGGTAACTTGATCAGGACTCCAAGATTTTTGTCTCACTGTGCTTTGGTGAAATTGGGTGGGAGGAGGAGGAATGGTTTAAAAGGTTTTCATTCTGTTTCCTGTGTGTTTCTGATTTTAGTTTGTAGTTTAATAAAGTTTTTTTTTTTCTCTTTTTTTAAGTTTGAGCCTGCTCTGCTCTGTTCCTGGTCACATCTCACAGCAGTTAGTTAAAGAAAATACATTTTCATGGGGGCACTGGCATTGGGCCAGCGCCAAACCCTGACACATGGCCACACATGTAACCACAACGCCAAATACACTCCAGCCTTTTAGCTGTTATTTCTCTTTTCTGTAATTGTGACTCCTACAGATAATTACGTTAACAGGATTAAAGTTGTTTAGTCATCAGTGGAAAATATTCTCTACATACAGCAAACACCAAGTCTTTGGGATATTTAAACTGTTCTAGATATTCAATACTTCAACAGGAGCTGAAGTATTGAATCCCAAGATTTGTAAAATCTCAAGATTGGTAAAAGAAACAAACCACCATCTTTCAGAGTACAGGCCTTGACTTATAAGAAAATGGTGGGGGGGGAATATGGGGGTGGGAAGGTNNNNATATGGGGGTGGGAAGGTGGGGAGGGACAAAGGAAGAAAGAAAACTTGAAATGTTCTTACTTAGCTTCAAAATGACCCATTTAGGAGTACAGCTAGGAAACAGCTATATGCTGTTTTCTGCTCACACATCTCTTTCCCTAAGCCTTTGAGATCTATCACTTAACTAATCAGAGCAGCCCTTATGAAGCAGTGATGTGCAAAAGTGCCTCGTGAAAGACACTGCAATTTACAATCAAGCATGCCCTTGCTGGGGAATGAAGAAGAGATTTCAAGTGAAAATCAGCTTAGTTTGTTAACTGTTTGGGCAAGTTTTCTGCATGTTTTTCATCAGAGCCTTGCCAGTGACCTGTAAGAAAAAGATGATCATACACCCACTCTCTTTTTGCTCTGTGACATGGGGAGCCTAGTTACAGAAAGAAGGAGAACCAGTTTTTTTGAAAGCTGAGTCACTTCACCTGTGTGAGTGGGGTAAGGCTAAAGTACAAGGCAATCTCAGGCTGCACACAAAATAGCAAAAAATAAACGTTGTAAGTCACTATGTGTGTCTTATAGGTGAATGAAAATTAAAAGGTAGTGGGGAAAGATGCTTTAAAGTGAGTGACAGGCAGCAGTGGTCAGGCTTAGGCAGGGGTATTTACTGTAAAGCCCTCATGACTTCCTTTGTTTTAGAGAAAATATGGAAGAAAGTACATTGAGAAAAAGCTTGACATCTGACTTTTGAAGACAGGGTTAGTGAAAAAGTCAAAGGCTAGGTAATGCCAGGGTGTGGTTACTTTTGAATTATGTTAGTAGTGCTTCTTCCACTACTTTGCACTCTAATATTGTTTTTTTATGACATAATAAGCCTACATAATCTGAAACTATTCATAATTACTTTCTGACCTCCCTTACTCAAGAAGTCTTTCCAACAGTTCAAATCAGTTCTCCCTCTTGCTTGTCTGTCCCAAACTTCAGTGAAACAAACAAACAAACAAACCAAAAACACTTTGAAACCTTCAAGAATGTAAGTACATTTGTTCTATTGAACTCAAAATCTCCTTGTGGTATAGACTGTCTTTTTTGGACCTGAATTGTGCAGCACCTTGCATTGTCACATTCTAATACATGGCTAATGGTCCTAAATATGATAATTAAAATGTAACTAGTGTATGATAAATGGAAATTTTTCACTGCATTTAATAACATATAATGATAACAATGTACAAAGTACAATAATAATAATGTCCAACCAATTTCTTTTACATACGTGCATAATTAATAAAACTTGCAAAAATGGGATGGTAACATTTGGACTTTTAAAAGCTCATAAAAACCCATTCAATTTTGTGTACTGAACAGTGAATGATTTATTTTTAAAATGTAGCTGTTTTTAATTCCAAATTATTTTCATGAAATCATAGTATAGTCAGGGTTGGAAGGGACATCTGGAATTAATTTATGTCACTGCTTGAAGCAGGTCCAGTTAGATCAGGCTGCTCAGATATTTGTCAAATAAAATTTTAGTTTCTCCAGGGTCAGTGACTTTACACACTCTCTTGGCTCTGTTTCAGTGCCTGATCTCTCACATGTTTTTTCCTAGTATGTAATGGGATTTCCCATGTACCAGGTCATGTTAAGTGCATATCATCCTGTTGGTGTTCACCACTGGGAAGTGTTTGGGCCCTTTTTATCTGTTCCTTCACACCAGGCATTTGTAGGCAGGAAAAAGTTCTCTCCATCCCCTCCTCTTTCCTAGGCTGAACCAGCCCAGTGACTCCCACCTGCCCTTGAATGCCCTGTGCTCCAAACCTGACCTTCACAGTGACCCTTCTCTGGACTCATCCAGGAAGAAATTCTTCACTTTGAGGGTGATGAGGCACTGGACCAGGTTGCCCAGATAAGCTGTGGATGCTCCATGTGTGGAAGTGTCCTGGCTGGCTGGAGCTCTGAGGCACCTGGTCTAGAGGGAAGTGTCCCTGCCCATGTCAGGGGGTTGGAACTAGATGATCTTTAAGTCCCTTCCAACCCAAACCATTCTATGATTCAGGTTTGTCTGAACAAAAGTCCTTGTGCATTGATTGCCCCTCCCAAGAGTGCCATTCATCTCGTCATCTGCATTGTCAACAGACACATTGATCAATGCTGTGACACTTTCTCCTTGACTGTGTGCCAGATATTTGTTAAATTGTTGCAGGCCTGGGAATGAATAGAGTCTGTCTGCTGCTGACACAGAGCACAAGGTTTCAGCCACTCCCATCCCAAGGCTCTCCAAAATACTCTGTGTCCCCCCCATGTCCTCACTTCTCCCTTTACTCTGTGGCTTGGGTTTTGCCTCTGCAGGATATCAAAAAAAGCCTTATGGAGATCCTGTTCCTCCTTCCTAATGCTACACCATCTGCTCATCTACTCTGACACTCTTGAAATGACTTCTTCAAACATGGAATCCATGACTGAGATTCAGAAGAGACACATCTTCCTCATCATCTTTACTATGTGAACCTGAGCCAGTGGACTCAAGAAAATATTAGTATCATTTGGCATTTTGACCTTTTCCAGGTATGAGCATTTTAATACCTCCATGTGGCCTCAGAAGCCCATGTGTGACACACAATCCTGTGAGTGCCTTCTAGAGACATTCTTCTCTCCAAATCCACAGCAAGTGCTGCATGTCACAGTAGACATTTCAAATAAAGATTAATGTTCACATCACAAATATTTCTAAAGCACTTCTGTCTTGACGTTCATATGGAGAAAACAGTTTTATGCTTTCTACAAGATGCTTGAGGTTTTTGCTGAGTGCCAACACTCTCAAGAGATGCTTCAATCCTATTAAGCTTCTCACCTTAGACAAAAAAGTAATAAGTGATGTGTGAAATAACTCACCATACTTTTTTTACTTAACGCCCTTCTGAAATGGAAACATCTCCTTGCAGCAGGGGTGGCTATAACTTACTGTTTGGCTATTAATAATCAGAATGTGTTTGCCTGACTCTGAGGAACTCAAATAAAAGGTCTGTTCCTACACACCCTGGCAGATTTACTAGCAGAACTACCTGCCATGGCTCTGCGGATGAGCCCCAGCAGTTCAGACAGTCTAGTGCAAGGGCTACTCCTAAACATCAGGCCTGCATGCAGAAATGATCCCTGCCCAGTCTGTAGCTTAGGGGCAAGGGAAAAGGTTCAAACAATCAACAAGAGATTATTCAATGCAATAAAATCAAAGCTCTCAGTTCAATCTCCTTCCTGAGAAGGAGAATTTTCTCCTCAGCCTGCAGTCAGCTGACACAGAGAAAGTAAATGTAATTCAGTTTATGGAACCAAGAAATGTTATATCAGCTAATAACCCAGATAGGCATTTTAATTCCAGTGCTTATCTTTACGACGAGTATACTGACTGACTACAATAAATTTTAAATATTTAAATGAAGGAAGGTCCTAAGAGTGATTACTATATGGAAGACCATACTCTTCAGAACCGGAAAACCTGAAGGTCCGGCTATATCTCCCCAAAATTCAAACAAGATATTTTTAAAGAATAATCCCTGTCCCTTCAGTTTCATTTGGAGTGAAGCAGAAAAGGAAAATTTGTTCATCTGCTGTTACTGAGTACCAGTTTCCAGAACCATTGTTCACTGAGAGTTTGCAGGCCTGGGCCCAGTCTCTGTCCATCCATCTCTGACCTGAAGACAAACCAAACTTCCCCAGGCCTCAAGAGAAGGCTGTAAACAGTGGCTGATGGTCTGCATTATCTCCTCCCAAAGTGCACAGAAAAACAGAGACCTATAGTCCTGAAAGCAGATATGCCAAAAGGCTTAACATTTCTTCTTCTGCCCCATAACAAGTAACCAAGGCAAACATCTAATCTGAACATTCCCCATTCATCTCTAGCCATTAGATGATCTCCTTTGCACAGCCATTTTCACTCTGGCTCTCAGTGCTCTGATCTAAAATTCTCCCTGCACAAAGAACAGCTGACTGAGATGGCAGCTACGATCAGGTCTGTGATGAATGAGACAAGGATGCTGCAGGCCTGGGCTGGGAGGAGAGCCTGGGGAAGGGTGACCTGAAACAATCATGGATTTATTCAGAGAGACACCGTGCTTGGCTTTGTAGAACTTGTTCACATGTTGACTATTGACAGGACACTGAGTGAAGGTGTTTGAAGGGCAGTTCAGGATACAATTACTTTCACAGCCATTGGGTCAGGGATTATCACCTTCTCTATTCAGAAGAGCTGTATTGCATTCTTGTCTTCCCCCCCCCCCCACCT
>VZSE01006402.1:10274-27000 GCA_013398275.1 Promerops cafer
TGTGATAATATTAAGAGTCAGGGTGATAAATTGTGTGGTTTCTGTGGGCTATGTTACAAAGGTCAAGAGTTAAAATTAATGGGCTTGAGGAGGTGATTTTAAAATGCCATGTGAACAACCTGTTAGGTTTTCTTTTTCACTCTCCACCCATAGTCACCTGCTTTTACAAACAGGCTGCCAGTGGTAACAGGCTACTTCATGTTTCAAAAGGGTATGTCATCAAAAACAAGAAGAAAATCCTTTCTTGATCATTAAGTGCAAGTTCCATGGTTTCGTTTATTCACTGCCAGAATGATGTAATGATTCATCTCCTATGTCAAGAGCCAACAACCTACAACAGCACTGAATTTCTCCAAGTACTGACAAGGGGAATTTGGGACAAATTAAGTCAGTATCTTTCAGAAAGGTGGTTAAGAACACATTTTTAAGATCTTTACTCTTATCCTTGGCACAAAACAGATATTGTCACTTCCCCAAACTTGCAGGGCAATGGAAAATTGCCCTCCTCTCTGAAGGAGAAGGTAGAAGAGGTAAAAATCTCTTCTAATGACCTCAAGTGTAGTAAGTCAGCTTCAGGTTGCCCTGGGTAGATTTCTTAGTGAGATAAAAAATGCCCCCAAAAATGACCTGTACATGCATTTCTGAGCAACCATTTCTATGTTCATTTTCCCAATACTAGGTCCCATGTAATGAGTTTGTCCAGTGACAATGAAACTGAGATTTCAATACTAAGCCAAAACCATCCCCCATTTTAATTAAATTTAGCAATTTCCAACCCCTGATATCAGGGTGTGGGAGGATGGAAGAGATAGAGTTAAAAGGCTACCTTACCTATCTTAACAAATCACTTCAGATCTAAATAAATAGCTACATTTTATGTGCTCAATCAAGCATTTTAGTGTTAAATGAATATGAAACAGAAGACAGAATTCTGTCTTTATGAAAATTTGAAAAATACTAAGAAAACAAGTTGAAGACAACAGGAAAATGGCATTAAAAATAAATCACTATTTCAGGAGAACCCCCAATATAACTGAACCAAATTTCTGCCTTACTGTAAAGAATTCATTTGTCCTCCCAAGAAGCTGAACTGTGACTGTGCCTCTAATTTTTGGGAGTCTGAACTATGCTGCAGATTTACTTGATGTTGTCTTCTGCCATCTTCCTCTATATATCCTACCTCACAGGAAAAGGCAAAGGGCAAGCGGGGGCTGCCAGGTTTTTTTCAGGCACTTGCTGATGAGCTAGATGGAGGTCTCTTTTCACCTTTGTCATGGTTTGTCACTGGCCCAATGCCAGTGCCCCCATGAAAATATATTTTCTTCAACTAACCACTATGAGATGCGACCGGGAACAGAGCAGAGCAGGCTCAAGCTTAGAAAGAGATGGAAAAAAAACCTTATTAACCTACACTAAAATAACAGAAACACCCAGGGAACAGAATGAAAACCTTCCAAACATCCTCCTCCTCCCACCCAGTTTCCACCAAACCACAGTGAGACAAAAAACCTTGTAAGCCTGATTAAGTTACCCCCTTTCAAATAATCAATTCTCAGTCCGTCAGGGGAGAGAGGAGTCTCTCTTGTACCATAGTCCTCCTCACCAAACACAGTTGAAACCTCTTATGTTTCCATGTACAGTGCTCTTACCACTGTCCATGGACCAAAACTGCTCATAGGGTTCTTCAAGGATGCTTTGCCAAGTGCCAAAAACCAACCATGTCTCATTTTTGGGACAACAGTCCCCCCCATTTTCTCATCCCCTGGGGCCGAGGGTCTTGAGAACAGAGCTCTTCTTCTCCTTGAAGATAGAGGGCACCACCACACTCTCTTCATCTTCCTCTGTTCACTTCTTTATATAATGTCATTACTGCAGGTCACTTGGCTCAGGCCATTACATCCCCCTAAATGCAGTTTCAGGTATTACAGGCTACTTGGTTCAGTCTATGGCTATACAAGAAAAGTCCAGCTAAAAGCCACTCCAGCATCTCCTCCCACCTCGGATTCTTCCCATCTTCCTCTAACACCTCAGGTCCCAGACTGTCTCTCTTCTCTCTCAAACCACTAGGAGGACTAATGTTTCATAAAGTTTCCTTCACCCAGGAAAGGGTTAAAAGTCCGAGCTCCGCTGCCCTCGGCAGACTGAAATCNGTGCACTCTCCGGGTGGCCAGAACAAAAGAGAGGGGACTTTGGGAATGCTCTGCTTTTAAACCCGTGTGACCTCAGAGGTGACTCATGTCTTCAGTGGTCACACCAGGTGTCAATATTCAAATCTGACCACTGATTGGTTTGACTATAGCTTCCCAAAAAACTGGCTTCCTCTCAAACCGAGACAACCTTTCATTCAATATTGGTGAAAAACTAAGTGAAAATTCTGTGTAGGGAAAGGAGTTTGCTCTTATTCCATGCTTGCAAAAACCCAGGCTTCTGAACATGGGAGATTTTGGCTCAGTAACTTCAGACATGCTATTCAAGGCTGGATAATTTAAACTTAACCTCAAGTCAAATGCTGCGTTATCTAACACTCCAGCGTCTGGTCCTTAGAGTGAAATCCAAAAAGCCAGCAACAGCAAAATATCCCTGTGTGTTGAAGCAGAGGAGTGAATACATGAGGAAGGAGGTACAATAAAACCAGCTGCTGTGCAGGAAACCACCTGTAGCTTGGTAAACACAGTAGAGAAAGGTGTGACTGCAATCTCACTCCTTTCTCAAAAGGAGCCTTCGGGTTCCCAGAAGCAAACAGGCATCCTTGAAGACACAGACCCCAGGATCTTCCTCTGTAGATGAGCACTGGTCTTCAAAAAGAGCTGGCCCAAGCAGAAGTGATCCCTGCAGGGAGCCTTCAGGCAAGATGCTCTAGGGCTGATCCAGCTTTCCTCATGCCATGCAAACCATTTGTGGCAAAGGTTTGTGGTAAAGCTAAGGCTTTTCCTGAAGTATTCAGCCCTCCTTTCCCTTTCAACAGGACACTGACACAGCTGCCTGCAGAAATTAACTGAAATATCCCAAAGCTGTGCATTAAACGGTACCAATTGATAGGAGATTTTTGTCTCTGGTCTTCTGCCTTAACCACTGAAACACATTGGTTTTGTGGTAGAAATTAGATTAAAGTTTAACTGGTGTTCCAGCAGTTCGTACTAACATTGCAGCAGTATTGCCCTCAGCTTCCTGCACTTGGAGGAAGTTCTTCCCATCCTCAATGGAGACTCAGTATTTAACAAGGGGGATAAGGTAGTTCCAAAAACAGAGGTGAACATTCATATTTAGGAGCATCAGGACCTCCCCATACACTATTTCCAAGCCACAGAAGTAAGCATGTGATTTATGTGCAGACAGAATGGTTAGACTTGATGGCAACTACTTATGATACTACACTAAGAAAATTTTTCTATGGGCTTTTTTTTTTCTAAAGTATGTTTCTAGTTTTTATTTCCACTAACTCCTGGAAACACCAGCTCACCCTTTTTAGCCATGTTCAAACATTTTAGACCTGGTAAAGGTGTAAAATTCTCAAATAGGTTTTTGTTCAGTCTTTGTTTCTCTAAACAGTTCCCTACTTAACACACCCGTATATTGTATTTATTGCTATCTACTTTTCTGTGTTACCCACACTTAATAGGATGGAGTAGGATTTTGCCAGGAATAGCAAACTTTACATGTTTTTCCCAACATTTCTTCCAAATGTGCATAAAAGTCTGTCTGATAGATGTCCAATGAATGCTGGTGGTCTATAACCACAATTTGTCAAGCAATGTGGAAAGAAATCTGCTCTGGAATACCTTTGATGTGGTAGCAAATAAAGCATTTATTCAGTGGGATGAAATAATAGGCATTCTTCAGACCATGAACACAAACTTTCTGAAGAGTAAACAAAGATATCTGCTACTCTGTGCGGTGGGACCACATGGGTATCCCAAAATCTGATAGTACCTTTTAAGTCTAGTCTGCAACGGTACCTCTATTTTTGTCTCTGTGATGAAATGAATATGTTGTATGCTGGAGAAGGATTCCTGTGCTAATACGGTTGGCACTGTGTGCATCCCCAGCTTCCTGATGCTGCAGGCAACACAGGCTGGAAGCGCCTCTGCCTTTGCAGGTGAGTTTTCAGGTGTTTCTGTTTCTTCCTACACTGCAGTGGTAGGAAGGAGTGGGCTGTGTCTCTGTTCCATACATCCTGCCCACTCAAGCGGTGACCTTCCTGGCTATTCCCTGACAGCACAATGTTCACCAGGAAGTTGTCAACAGCAGTAATGGTAGATTTGCTTTCACTAAATTCATAGTTCTTTTTGAAAACAGCCTGTTTTCAGGTTTGTTTGGAGGGTTTTTTTGCCTATACCACCTTCCTTGTAAAAAAAGGTTTTAATACCATTGCTAAATCTGCAAAGCAAACACGTGTTTTTCACACATGATTTACTCGTAACTGCTTCTCTCATGTTGAGGTTCAACAGCCTTGTAGAGAAAAGTCCCAAAGAAATAAAACCTTTACTGTATGCTTCCAAACAGCTCTTTCTCCACCTTTCAAATTCTGGTGAGTTTTTTTTTAGTGCAGAACAGCTTTATAGAATTCATTGGGTATGAGCAGCCAGCTTTTGTTACAACTCACCTTAAGCTCCTTTAGGGACAGAAATGTCTCAAGCAGCCTGTACAAGGTACAGAGGCCAATTTCCAGAGATTTCGACATCCCTGATCCCCTTCTGATACCCACTTAGTTGCCAGGGACACACCTGTGTGTGTCCTTGCCCTGAAGCAGTAACCGTCCTGGAAAGCTGCAGGCGTGCACCTCTGCCAAGAGCCCGTTCAGACTTATCTGCAGAATGACTGGGCAGAATTGCTCAGACCTTGTGAAAGTTCAAGGCTGTGTGAAAGTTTGAGAGAGCTGAGTGAGCCTGGAGGTTATGTGCAGAATGGAAAAGGAGATGGTTATTATAAAACAGCCATCAAGGAGTTAACAGCACAGGCCAGCAATGTTTTTTGGGATAATGCCATGCTCTAACCTCCTTTCCTTCCTGTTCATTCAGCAAATCTGGTCCTACTTGCACACAATTAGGATGCAAGTGAATTAAAATTAGCCTGTTCCCTGAAATTCTGTGGACAGCCCTCAGCTGGGCAGGGTTAGTTTTTTAAGTGTTTTTTAGACATTTTTTGTTTTTTTCTTTTCTTTCAGGAAAAGGGTAGGGGCAGAGTGGGAGAAGGATTTTTCTGAGAAATCCCTTTGCAAGTCTTGCCACCTCAGGAAAAGGCAGCTGCCTGGCCATCTAAAGTCAGGGTGCTCCATGCTCACAGCCTGCATGCTTTGCCAGCCCCTGAAAGAATCTCAGTTCCTCTTGCTTGCACACCAGTCCCTGACAACAGTCCACCAGAGAAACAACACCATTGCACGTAAATCTATGATCCTATTCAAATCACAGAACAGAGACCAGTAAAATTATTTTAGAAGTTCATCACCTTTAGCCATCTGAAAATCAGGAAATAAGGCTACAACAGCTGTTTTGGGTTCCTCTGCATTCAGAGATAGTCACTTTCAGGAAGTAACTCTTCCCATTTGTCTTGAACACTCATTTGAGGCTGATTCTAATTTTTTGCTAAGACTAGAATAATGTGCTTCCCAGTAGCTGTCATGTCACGTGTGTAAGTCCCACTCAATTTAAAATAGCTGTTTGAGGACTTGCTAAGAACTAGACACATAACTCTCATAAAGCTATAATCACACAAAAATGGTGGTGTCAATTCTTACTACTAATAAAAGTATATCTGAAAAATATTTTTATTTCAGAATAAGAGTATTTAGGCCATAGAGCCTAGATCTCACAAGAAGTTTGTCAAACCTGTTAGCAAGGGTTAGAGCTCTATCTTACTTCTGCAACTATTACAGCAGTTGCAGACTGACTCTGGACATCTCTGTCCAGTCCTGATGTCTATGCTTCAGAGCATATTCTGACAAAAAAGCCCCCACAATGACAATCCTTAATCATGAAGATTTTCCTTTCAATAAATGAGAACTCTCACCAACTACCACAACAAAAGCTTAAAGGGTAATTTGGTCACAACCTGTCAGTACCTACATTTGGGGCACATTTACAATACCATCTGCTTCTTTCAACCAAACAAGTAAAGAGACATGATGTCATTTAATGGCTGGAAGTTAAAACTCAACAGAATCAAGCCTACAATAATGAGGTATGGTTTTTAAATGAGAATGACTGGGTACTAAGACGAGGATTGGTTATCTGCCGGTGAAAGTTTCTGGTAAATAAAACTGATTTTTCCACAGACATACTGAAGCAAAACTGTGGGGCTAGTACAGGAATTACTAAGCAAGTTTGATAGTCCATGTTGTTTGGAGATTGTGGTAGTTACCCACTTTTCTCCCCAGATGCACAATAGTCTCTTTGCCTTAATCTTTAAGGCTCTCTGCAGGAGTTCTTCATGCATTTCAGAAGATGGAAAGGAAGAGAAAGGAACATGGGGGAGGTATTACAGAATATGTGAGACACTGATAAGTAACCAACAAATGAGTAATTCTCTAATTGGTTGGCAGCAGAAAACAACAGGGTGCTTGAAGCAAACCACAACAAAGAGATGCTTTACCTGTTTGATGTGACTGTGTTTGATATTTGCAATCATTATGATATCGCAGTACCTAATTTTTTCCCTACTAGTAAAATCTGTAGTGAATAAGAGAACAGATGCTCAGAAACAACAAAAATTTATTTGGCATCTCAAGAGGCATGGCAGACAGCACTAAAAGATAAGCGAGAAGCCTTACTAGACTTCAAACCACAGGGGAGATACAAAAATTTACTTTTTTACCCATTTTCTCTGAACTTCTGGTTTTCCTATCAGCAAAGGAATTGAGAACTAGATCCAGACTGTCCAAAGGAGTAGCATGCCTGGTGCATCGTTCCCAGCATTATGCTTCATGTTGAAAGAGGGCTGCGGTGCTTCAGGCGTGAACACAACCACATGGATCACCAGTCCAAAAAAAAATATTCCTGTCCCAATCCAGTAAGACCACAGCTGGAAAAGGCTCATCAAGCAACACACACCTATTTGGATTAGAAAATCTGCAAGTGGCAGAACTGAAGTTACAGTCAGTGGCAGTAATCAAGGTTACAGCCAAGAAAAACAGGTGGCGGTTTATTAGTGGACTCTTTGCAGCATTTACAGAATTCCCTGATAAAGGGATAGGCTTAGTTATAGAGTCTGCTGTCAGGAACAGCGCATATTTCATCCATCCAAGTGATTGGAGGATCAGGCTCGTATGATCTCTTGAGTGCTGACTCACCAGAGGGCAGCAGTGTTCCAGATGTGACGTTAGCCCATAAAAATGCAAGACGTTCCTCTTGCTGTCCCAGTCAGACCATCTCTCTTTGTACTGTACTCTGATGTCAGCAAACTCATTTTTGCATGCTTCACTGGAAAGCTAAACATCACAACGTTTTGGGGTAATGGCAGGTTGGGTCAATGTACCTGATGCATAATTAATCCACAGTTTTGAAAACAATAGTTTGAAAACAATCTCATGCAATTAATTTGCCATGTGTAACACAGACATCTAGGAAGATCTGCTGCCTCATACAGACAGACTTTTACGTTACTCCATGGCAAACTGAAAAGATTTTTTGAGAGATTTTCTACTTTAGCAGTTGGATATATTCCCAGCAGGACACCAGTTCTTCCCTGAAGTTTGCTACTCTTAACTGAAGGATGGAGAAAATTACATTTATCCCCTATTAAGACAGGCAAAAACTTTATCTTTCAGGAGCATCCCCTGGAAAGGAGAAAGTCTGACCTCTGCATATCTCCGGTGATGATTGTGTCTGCAGCTACCCTTCATTAATAGCTTCACTCTGCTTCCAAAACCCTCATTTCCCCAGTCAAAATCCTTTTTCTGTCCTGGTGGAGAGGCTGGAAGAGTTTCTGGGAGGCACTGTGTTACGTGTGCCATATGGCAGCAAAAAGCACAAGAAGCAGGAAAGCCTCATAGCATTTGCATTTCTGTTGTTGCTGCCTGACTTCTGGGTGGCCTGCTGTAATTCCAATGGCTCGGAACTTCCAGTACAGCCTTGGTGGTGTAATTTATTAATAAGCTGGAGATAAGTTAACTGCCAGCACTGAAGAGTACATTTCGGTCTCAGCCCAGTGGGAATGACACCACACCAGGGTCTACAATTTTCCACCAGCAATCCAGAGAAAATGCTTTTAACATCCATCTCAAGGGGAGTTCACTGAGGGAGTGCACAGGACATACATTCCCTGGGTGTCCATCAAGATTTTTCAGAAATGTGAGATGCAATATAGTTAGAAAAAAACAAAACACAATGGTAGTTGTTTTAAATACCTCTGTCTAGTCCAGTACTGCTGGAAAGGTGAGAGGAATTGAACAAACATTAAGGGAATGCAAACTGTTATCAAAAACTCCCTGTCAAGAGACTTTGAGAATTTGTTGAGTACCAGGGAAGCACACCATACATGCACAGGATCAAAATTGTTTCATATTGACATGTTCAAAGCATAAAATCCTCTCCATGCACCCTTTGCACTTGAGACTAAACTTCTCAAAGGTTCCTCAGTGTCTGATGTGGAAGCACTGACTCAGAACAGAAATTGTGATTGCTTTATAACAGAGGGTACTTCCACCATTCACCAACAGATACCACTTAGAGTTCAATTACTTGGCTCCTAAACATATTTTGGGTGCTACTTGAGCTGGAGCAGCAATCCCAGATAAGATCATAGGTAGACACTGTACACATGCACACTGTCAAGAGAAGACAGGCCATGGCCTAAGTAATTCATTTTCTAAATTGACTGGAGGAAGGATAGGAAAGGAGGGGCAGGTAGAAAAAATGCTTAACCAAGTTTCTACTGCTGCAGATACAAAGCAGGTTACAGCATCCCCATGTCCGTCTTGTATCTCTGCCATTGTTTTTGTGGTTGGTGCTCACCAGCTTTTCCTGCCCCACATATACAGTGCTCAGAGCCGTGGACGTTATTTCTGGAGCAACATGAAAGGTGATGGTGCACAGAAAGAAACACTGGTGGGGAAGGGATGGAGCTCCTCCAGCATGTCTGGTACCACACCAGAGGGGAAAGGGTTCCTCCTTACCCATGAGCCCTCTTCATCTGGTTCATAGGTGGAAATTCAGCTTTCAAGAGCAAGGGCTACAATCCTACTTATCTTATAGAAACACTAGTATCCAGGGAGCCATGCATGTGCCTTGTGCAGTTCATCAGGGCAGATAGATGTTTCTTTAGTTGCTATAGCAAATCACCTGTCAGGTTTTGGGTTTTTTCTCTTCAGCTGAGATCTCATTTGATTCAAGTCTTTCTAAAATATCTTAATTAAATTAGTAGAATAATTTTCTCTCTCTGTGTTTTTCTAAGTTTATGTGCAAGCAGGGGTTTTTTAAATTTTGGGAGGCGGGGATAATAAGGACAGCAAAGATTATTCCTTTGAATTTATGAGAAGAGCACACATCTAACATATATCAGATTGCATGAAAACACATTTTTGCCTAATGCGTTGGGGTTTTTTCGCAAGATCCTTGACAAGGTATTAATAATGATGTAGTCAAACAATCATTTAACCACCCTAAACTGTGTAGATTTTCTGGCAGCTGTAGAAAAGTTCATCCTCCCAGCAGTCCCTGTCAAGTGTACAATACTGCTCACCCTCAGAAAGGCTGGCACAGATGAATTAACAAAATTTTGATATAACAAGGCTGAGAGGAAGCAAACAGGAAGGAACCACATGAGTTATTCATACAAGCTGCAGCCCTGCAAATTAATTCTTAGTGCAGGAGAAAGATGCTCCTGCAGGGCTTACAGCAACCAAAGGGCACCCTGCAGCACCAGCAGGACCAGAGCCAGAGGAGGGGGCAGATAAAAGGTAGAACATGGAAGCAAAGAACAGCTGCTGCAAGCTGCTACCACTAGTTTGGATGGCAACACTTTACTTTCTCCAACTCTTATTTTGGAATGTGATTCCTCTCTGTGGCGGGGTAACAGCACAGCAGGCTTTCACTTCGCAAAGCATCAAACAGCCATCTGAGCTCCACAAGCTCACCCCAAAGATGATTTCATTGTTTCTGCTGTGGCTGTTTGGTGACTTTGAGGAAGGCGTTGCCTCGGTGAACATGTCTGGCCTTCTGAGAAATGGGAAGAACTTTGAAACCCTCACCACCCTATAACCACAGTTCCTTTAAGAGGTTATAGTTTTATCAGCAATTACTAAAATTGAGCAAGCCTAAAATTGCAAGCCTGCAGCTGTGTTTTTGTTACCAGGCTTAAAACCGCAGTCCCTGCACACACCATGTGTTCAGGCCCAGTGGTGACCCCCCAGGTTCCCTCAGAGACCATCCTCCTTCTCCCAGGACACCTCCAGGACCCCCATTCCTGCTCCCCCTCCCACTGCAGCAGCACCCCAAATCTCACAAGTTGAGGACAGCTTGTGCTCCCCAGTGGCTTTGCTGCCACTTGCACCCTTCTCATGTCAGATAAATCATAGCACTGGCCCCTCCACTTTCTAGATTCCTGACATAAGACTGATAAAGAATGTAAGCAGCCATAAAAACCATCAGAGGAAACTTACTTTGCCAATTTTTTGCTGTCATTTGCATGGCAGCTCTTCATTAAAGCTTGGAAAGAAATATCTCTCGCAGCTTAGCAAAAAAAATATACGCAACCACGTTAATAAAAAAATAATTATATAACAACAAGAAAATCTAATCTTCAAGGAGCCCTTTTGCAGAAGTAATTTTCATTATGTAGGGTTAGGTTTCTATGAATAATACTGTATTTCAGAGACTTTATAGCTTCCTAGGGAAAAAAATATAATTCAGACTGTGTAGCATAAGCGTAGTTAGCAGCTACTGGTGATGAAAAAAATATAGCTGCAAGTGTTTACTTTTTAACAGATAAGCAAGAATCTTGTGTCTTCCTGGAGGTCAACTGGAACTCAGATATTGTTTGACTTTTTCTCTCCTACAACACACATTTGAATTTTTAATGCTTTTGAAATCCTGAGCACATAAAATACTGCAAGTTAAACATTACATGAGTCAAATGTACCCATTACCATGACTCCAAAAGAATGGCTCAAACTTAGATCTGTAATAAAATATTTTAATGAGGAATTAAGAGCAACTGGTGTTTACGACAGCTCATTTTCCTAACAATATAGCTGCCACCTCTATGAAGATTTCTGAAGATAACACCACTCCTATCCATTCCTGCAGCTTCTTTTTGTTGGTGGGTGATTGGTTTTTTCCCCCACTGGAGAAGCCCAGAGCATTTGACATCTGTTCATTATTTACCCAGTGCAATGCACTTGGCAAGCACAGCCAGTTCTGCTCATTTAATCATGAGAGTAACCCAAGGCACATTGAGCCAGAGCCTCACTGCCAGTGCTAATGGCTTACATGGCACCATGACAATTTACACCAGGTGATGACATATCCAAGGGCATTAGACTGGTTGCCAGGGCTATGAAATAATCCAGGGAAGAGTTGATAGCAGAGGAGGACATTGGAGCTCTGGTCACCCCTGCTGACAGCACAGCACCTGCAGATTGGACCACTGACAGTCCTGGAAAAACATTATGTAGGAAGGGAGTTTGTTGTCAGGAGTCTCAAGACTTTTTCTTATGTGAAAATGTAAAAAAATAACCCACACTGGTCTGCATAAATACATGTATTTGAGACATATTTAATAAAAATATATTAAAAATACAAATACAAAAATGCAATATTTATTCTCAAAATTATAATCACTCATGCCCTCTAAATTCAGTTTTCTGTGGGCAACCAAGAAACAATGACACTTGAGTTCAAGGATTTCAACTTTCAAAAATTTTAATACCTAATGTAGATGACTGATCACAAACCTCATTTTAAAAAATGCCAAAATTATTGGTTACCTCATTGCAGTAAGCATTTCTCCCAAAATAATATGAGAATCCCTGCAAGTAACAGTGAAGGACAAGCATCCTGAAAATGCACTTTTGTCTGCTTTTTTAGCTTGTGGATGAGAAGCAGTTACTTTTTTTTTAAGATGATCATATCCTACAACATGCTATTTTTGATCTCTATAGCTTTGTCAGTGTCACACTAATACAGTCTAACAAATGTCCTTGTTAAAAAAATGTCCTGCTTATATTAAAATTTGGTCTAAGCATGCCTTTAGAAACAACAGTATTGATGACACAAATAGCCTGAAATAATACCTATACTCTTTATTCAAAAGAATCTTTGGTTATTTTATTTCACACAGATTGATGTTCCCATATCTTCTCTACTCTTCTGTGTTTGGGAGTGTATTTTTCTATTTTCAACATTATTCTTCCCCCTGTGTCCTCAGAACTATATTTTAAGATAGTATGACATGAATTTCACAATGACAAATTGTTTTCCTGGACCAAAATTTTCTTTTCACTTCCATATCAAATCTAGATCAATTATCTTTACTTAAGTAATTTCCTCAAAGCTTTAGCAAGGCAAAGCAACTTCATTTATTTAAAACTTTCTTGAGTGTTTTTAATTGTAGTGTATAATTGCCAAAATGAAAAGGACGTGACAAATAATAGTTTTCAGGATTTTATTTTTTAGTTACAGAGCTCTGAATCAATTCTAGTAAGAACTGATGTAGTTCTACGAAAACTAGTGTGTTAAGAGAACAGTATATGTACCTGTGAAAGCAGTGAAAAGATGCTGTAATGTTCTTTAGTATGGCTTACTCCAGAAATTGTGAGTTTTAATTGCCTTTTTTCTTGAGCAAATGAGTATTTTCAATTGCATTGATTCAGGCCCCACAAGCTTTGAGACTCTGTGGTCCATCAAAATATGCCTTGTTTATTTTAACAGATAAACAAATGCAAGCTCCACCCTGGTCATGGAGCCAACTGAGAGTGGGTGTAAGTCAGTGCATTTGCATTCCTTCTGGAAAAGAGATTTCTGAGTAGTCTAGACTTCATATTTATCTCAGAATACTCATACCACTTCTGCTGCAATGAGACATAAATAGTGTAATATGTAAGACTGTAGAGCTTCCTCATGTTTTGTTTTCCTCCCCCTCACTTAAAAATTGTATGGAGAAGACCATTAGAAAGGTAAATTTTTTAATAATAAAAAGCTGGGTCCCCAATACAGGCAGGTTCTGTGGCTGATGAGAGAGCAGAGGCTCGCATTTCTGCAAATGCTTTCCTGCAAATGCTTTATTTGAGGTTTGCCTCAAATACACACAGGGAGAGGGAATTTAACTGGCTTTAACTCAGAGACATTAACTAGTATTACAACAAAATAGCACTAACCCTTTAGAAACCTATAGCAGAATAGCTATCGGTTTATGGTTATTTCTTTTTTAAAAATTAAGGACTCCAGTAAGTGTAAAAATAATTTCTTTCCTGGCATTAACAGAACCTAGACTCTACATCTCTCTGGGCTCTACAGACTTCTTCTTTGGGAGACTCAGTGCTTACAGAGCTATTCTTCCTAAAGACTTTTCAACTTTAAATTAAATCATTTAAACAGGACATTTGTAATGTTTTCACTCTAATGGAACCAGAGGTGGCAGGAATGAAAGAAGAGCCTGAATCCCCAAGAGCAAATTTTGGCTCCAAAAGCCTTCAGCAAAAGCTATTTTACTTCATCTGTGCCCTTCTCTCTGGATTCTTCCCTGGCTAGACAGAGGTCTTCATGGCATGTCACACTGTTGGTACATGGTGTGGATGGCCTCTTTTTCCCAAAATCAGAAGTAGGTGGGACTGGGGCAACTGAAAGAAGGTGGTATGCCAAGGACTGCCAAGACAAGCTTTCCTTCCTGCATATGAAGACCGTGTTCTGGGGAGAATGCACTTGAACAGGTTTTGGTTTCTATCTTTGTTTTGGTACAGCTTGATTTTTGGTGAGCAGGGAAGAAGCCAGCCATGTGATTTTCTTTGAGGAGCTGTTAAAAGCTTCCTCTGTGCCTGGCAAAACACAAGTCGCTGGCTGGCTCTGAGAACAGACACACTGTTAAGCTAATTAGAAAAGCTGGTAATGCCTGTATGATAACATATTTAAGAAAGGGGAAAATCGTGGAAAGCTCTCTCTTTTCCTTGCTTCAGAGGAGTGGGGAGGGGGTTGCCGAGCCCCTTCCCAGTGGGGCCAGGGTCCCTTTCCAGTGGGGCGGCCAGGCCCCTTCCTGGCAGGGCCAGGGCCCTTCCCAGTGTGGCTGCTGAGATCATGCCACCGGGAGGCCATCCTGGCACCATGAGCAACCATGTGGGCCTCGCCGGCCAGCCGCCATGACACCAGCTCCATTTAGCACCTCTCTTCCTGCAAGGTGCCAAAAATGAGAAGTTATTGCCACTGCTTCTGCCCTTCTGTTTGCGGCGCGGCAGGCCAGAAGTGGCCACAGGGCCGCTGCCATCTTGGCACAGCCAGCAACGGACTTTGCCTGCCTGGCCTCTTCCAGCCTGCCGCACCACAAACACAAGGGCAGAAGCAGTGGCAGCAGCTTCTCCTTTTCGATGCCCCACACGGAGACAGGCACTAAATGACGCCTGCGCTGTGGTGGCTGGTGTGGCCCGTGTAGTGGCGGTGGGGACCACGTGACCAGCAGTGAGAGGTATGGCAAGCAATCCCTGATGCAGGGCCCTGACGAGATCAATCTTTCAGTGCTGTGGAACTCTATAAAATCTTTTCAATTGATAGAACTTGAGAATAAACAAACCTACAGACACCAATTCTCTCCCAAATCAGAGAAAAGGGAAAAAATGAAGACATGTGAGGAGAACAACACGGTAACACTGAAGTCAGTGAAAATGAGGGAAGGGGAGGAGGAAGTGCTCCAGACATCAGAGTTGAGATTCTTCTGCAAGCCATGGTGAGGAGTATAATAAAACAAACTGTTTTCCTTGTAATTCATGAAGTGCATGTGCAGAATTCACCCCCAGCCCATGAGAAAAAGGTGCACGCACTGGAGCATGTGGATGCTGAAAAGCTGTGATCTGTGACAGGCTTGAATAGAGAGAGAGAACCCTTGCTTCCCGAGATAGAGGAAGAGGACCCTTGCTTCCAAACTAGAACAGCTCATCCTTAAAACAAAACCCCATGAACTAAATGGCCCATGAAAAAACAGTTGTGATAAAACTGATTTGCCCATGGGATGGACTCAGGTTGCAGCAGATTGGGCGGGACTGCGACATGTGAAAATTAGAACCATGTTGGAGAAGTTCACAGAGAACTGTCTCCTGTGAGAAAGACCCCATGGCATAGCAAAAGAGACTCCTCTCCCTAAGCGAACGGAAGGACGAATTTTAGAAGTGATAAACTGACTTAAACCCCATATTTTGTCTCCCTGCGCTGTTGGTGAGAAAGAAAGAAAATTTGGGCAGAGGAGGAAAGGTGCTCTAAAGGTCTATTTTAATTCTCATTATCCTCTTTTAATTCTGTTAATCAATTTTTTCTTTATACATTTAAAGTTTTGAGCCTGTTTTGCCCTTAAAGTATTTCTTCCCAATCCTTACCTCAACTCATGAACCCCTTTTTAATTGTTCTTTTCCCCCTCCTCTGCTAAATATAGCAGAGGAGAATGAGTGAATGATTTTTTTGTGGGTACACTTGTGTTTGGCCAGTGTCAACCCCCAACACTTTCTTCTAAGAGCATGGCAGCTCCTCAGTTTTTATTTTGCACAGTGGTAGGCTCTGAATTTATTTTAATCCCTCTCTCTCAAGATACTGCACTGACAAAACTAAGCCACAACAGACCTATTTTTTCTGCAGCATAGGCCATTACTTTGTGGTTACAGCCCAAGGCACAAGGAGAATCCCAGCATGGAATTTGATGTAGCAGCCCTGGTCTCAGGAGCCAGACACAAACTATAGACTAAAATATTTCCTCCTGAAATACAGAGTTCCATGAAACTAATGAGCTTTGTCAAAAACTAAATGGTGGTGGTATTTTCATGGGAAATGTATTCTCAAAAATCTTTAATGTTCAATCACCATTTAAAGGTGGAATTTTTCTTTTTAACTAAAATTAAAAACTTCAGTTTCTGTTACAGAACTTTGAAACCAAAGCCCTCTGATTTCTCTGTCCTTGAAAAATATTGCTGTTTTGATTTTCTATCTTGTTTCTTGGTGAAATGAGGAGGAACATCAATAATACTCTCACATTGGACTTCCAGATGGCAGACTTTGGCCTATTTAGGAGACTTATTCAGAAAGTTCCTTGGGAAGCAGCCCTTAAAAACAAAGGAGTCCACGAAAGTTGGGTATGCTTCAAAACAGAGATCTTGAGGGCACAGGAACAGACTGTCCCTGTGTGCCGAAAGATGAGTCGGCGAGGCAAACATCCAGCCTAGATAGGCAACGAGGTTTTGAAGGAACTTAGGAATAAAAAGAGGATGTATCATCTTTGGAAGAAGGGTCTGGTCCCTCAGGAAGCATTTAAAGGGATTGCTAGGGCATATAGGAAAAAAAATTAGAGAGGCCAAAGCTGAGTTCGAACTTAATTTGGCAACTTTTGTAAAGGACAATAAAAAATGTTTTTACAAATATATTTAAAGCAAAAGGAAGGGTAAGACCAACCTTTGTTCTCTACTGGATGTGGGAGGGTACTCAGTAACTGCAGATGAGGAGAAGGTAGAAGTGCTTAACACCTTCTTTCCCTGGGTCTTCAGTGGGAAGACGGCTTGGCCTCAGGACACTTGTCCTCTTGGGTTGGTAGATGGTGCCAGGGAGCA
>VZSE01006402.1:27299-59386 GCA_013398275.1 Promerops cafer
AACTGGCTGGATGGCCAGGCCCAGAGAGTGGTGGTGAAGGGTGCTGCATCCAGCTGTCAGCCTAGTGGAGTCCCTCAGGGGTCTGTGCTGGGGCCAGTTCTGTTCAATATTTTTATTGATGACATGGAGGAGGGTATTGAGTCTTTCATCAGTAAATTTGCAGATGACACTAAGCTGGGAGTGTGTTGACCTGTTGGAAGGTAGGAGGGCTCTGCAGAGAGACCTGGAACAGTTGGATGGATGGGCAGAGTCTAACAAGATGAAGTTTAATAAGTCCAAGTGCTGAGTCCTGCATTTTGGCCACAACAACCCCCTGCAGTGTTACAGGCTGGGGAGGGTGTGGCTGGACAGTGCCCAGGCAGAAAGGGACCTGGGGGGACTGGTCGACAGCCGACTGAACATGAGCCAGCAGTGTGCCCTGGTGGCCAAGAAGGCCAATGGCATCCTGGCCTGTATCAGGAATAGTGTGGCCAGCAGGAGCAGGGAGGTCATTCTTTCCAGTACTCAGCACTGGTGAGGCCACACCTTGAATGCTGTGTCCAGTTCTGGGCCCCTCAGTTTGGGAAGGACGTTGAGACGCTCGAGCGCATCCAGAGGAGGCAACGAGGCTGGTGAGGGGCTTGGAACACAAGCCCTGTGAGGAATGGCTGAGGGAGCTGGAGTTGTTTAGCCTGGAGAAAAGGAGACTCAGAGGTGACCTTATCACTCTCTACAACTCCTTGAAAGGTGGCTGTAGCCAGGCGGGGGTGGTCTCTTTCTCCAGGCAGCAACTGACAGAACGAGAGGACACAGTCTTAACCTGCGCCAAGGGAAATATAGACTGGATATCGGGAAAAAGTTTTTTTATGGAAAGAGTGATAAAGTACTGGAATTGTTTGCCCAGGGAGGTGGTGGAGTCACCATCCCTGGATGTATTTAGAAAACAATAGGATGTGGCACTCAGTGCCATGGTTTAGTTGAGCTGTTTGGGCATAGGTTGGACTCAATGATCTTGAAGGTCTCTTCCAACCCAATAATTCTGTGATTCTTTAACAGAGCCTGAGAGCTGAAGAGCAGAACGGTGGAAGCTGCCTTCTCTACAGAAGGCTGGCATGGGTCAACCCTCACCTGATCAACCTCATCAACACGTGTCAGCTTCATGTAGTAACAGCCCTAGACTTCTTTCAGGTGATCCACCACCACCTTCCCCTCAAGCCTGTTTTTCCCACTCTCATACTCTTCCTCCCAGAATGTTCCAACTTATACCCCTCACTCCTCTTCCTCTCCTCTTCCCTGCCTCCTCCCAGCTGTATTTTTTCAATTGCTTTCCATTCCTGAGTACACTTCACTTTGTTCCTCTGCACAGAAGCAACAAAGCCAAAAGAGACCTTCCTTGGGAAACTGTCTTTTTCAGAAGTCTTTTGAATGCTCACTTGCTATCGAAATAAAACCAAAAGTCAGGGTTCCTGGGTGCAGTAACACTCCTATTTTGTTTCTGCTTTAGTTGCAGCAAGTAAGCTTTGAAATCTTGCAACATACACAGCCCCAGATTATAACTGACAAAATGGGCAAGTCTGCTCTTGGCTGCTTGGCAGAATATATTATGTTAGAGGCCACATACAAATGATACACAGGTTATATGTTGTACATGTATACATTTCTCTAAAGCCAACCTGGAGCACATCACAATAAAAATTATTTTATCAATGCTTCCAGGTTTGGAATACTTTCATATTTTAGCACCTTGCTCTCAACTCTTACAGTTAAAGGCACAACAAATTGTCTTGGAATACAGCCAGCATTTTGCACTCCTCATCTGAGAAATGCAAAACCTATGTTTGCTTTTAGAAATGCCAAATAATTGGGAGTTTCTTTGCCAAGATTAACACCTGAAGCCAAGTGCAGACACCATCTTGGAGTGAAGAAGGAAGAATTTTTGTGTGAAAATAAAAAGAAAAAATTCCCAATCACGGGGAGAAACTACAGAAATATCAAAAATCAAAGCATTTTAAATGAAAGAAGTACTTGAAACATAGATATGAGAAAGGGATAAAATTACATTGTTTCCCCATGGATATATCTTTTTATTATTGCTTCTAAGATCATCTCAAAGCAATCATTTTTTTGACTGGAAAGGGAAATGAGAAAAAATTTAAATTCCATTATTCTTTTGCGAGTCTTGTTTTCATGGTTCCCTGCACTGACAGGGCTAAACACATTCAGTTTCAATGGCATAACATTATTAAAAAGCTTAAGACTTTTTAAAAATTCAAACCCAAAATCTTCCAAACAGAATGTTAGGTTTTTCACAGGAAGACCAGCTTAAGCCAAGAAAACAACATAAAACTAAGCAGATAGTTTCATAAGCCCACTCCACAGAAGCTGGCAAGGCTGTCATCTGGCAGTACCACTCTGAGACTTGGCATCTAAGTACCATTCTCAGCACTGTCCCAGTAGTCCTTTACTCTACTTTACTTCCATGTCTCAATATTGCAAATGCAAAAGGTAAAAAAGAGCTTTGCGCTATTCCTCATATTGTTCATACATGTATGCGTGTCCATTTTTGCTCCGCATGGAAGCATTTTTCCCATAGTCACTTGCAAAAACTGTAGAAATTCACTGAAGTCTCCTTTACTGGCTTTAATACTGAACACACATCCTTCAGTATTAAATTTTAAATAAAGAAATTTACAATGCAATACACCTTGAAAATCACCAGCTCAGTACAAATAATAATACGGAGAAGAAAGCACCTCTCCATCAGTAAAGGGCAATTCCTTGAAGCTTGAAGCAGTTAATTTAAAATACTGCAAGTTAGATCTCTTGCCTTACCCGGAGTCCTAGGATTCCCCTAGGCTGCCACTGTGCTCCCCCATGGCAGACTGTCACTTTCAGAAAATCTAGGTTTGACTCATAAAAATCAAGACTTCTCCAAAGCCTTAAACTGCTTTTTGCCCAGTGTGGCAGGTGAGACCAATCTGTGTGTGTGTGTGTGTGTGTGTGTGTGTGTGTGTGTGTGTGTGTGTGTGTGTGTGTGTTTATTTTCACAATGTCCTCTTTATGAACAGGTAAAATGAACCACAGGGGCTAAACAATTCACCTACAAAGTCTTTGGACTTGGAAACTTAGAATAGAAACTTCTGGTGGTTTGCATTTCCAACCAACATATATATATAAGAAAAAAGGCCAATGCCTCACACCAAGAAGAGACAGGTACCAGAGAAATCCACTTCAGAAGGAGGAGCAATTTCTCCAACAAATGCAACATGACTGCAGTCCTTCTGACAGAAGAAGAAGCTCTGCATTTAAGCCATACCCTTACTGGTTCATAGGAACCTCTCCAAGAATCAATTTTATACAGTTGATGTTTTAGTCTCTTAGATTAACACACTATTTTCCTTCCTATTCCTTGACATTTCATCTTACAGCAAGCTTCAAGAGATGTTGACCCTGGTCACCAACTGGGAAAGAGCCAGGAGTTCTCACAATCCTGGATATGTACATGCATCTAGCTGTGGCCACAGAAAGGCAAACATCTTCCAGTTTTTCTTGCTGCCAACTAGAAATAATATCTGCAACCTATAAGTGATCCAAGGCACTTCAGATGGTGCTCCTCACAGTGCAGTCTTGCAGCTGATCTCTTCATTTCAGACCTCTATATTCCTGCTCTGAAAGAGCATTACTTCTCTGTCGGTATCATTCTGTCATTATGTTGAAAACTGTTTTGTTTAGGTTGGATCATACCAAGGGCTTTCTGAGAAAACCCAACAGCTTTTGCATTTAAATGATCTACTTTTTTAATGTTCAGGCTCTTTCTATTCTGTTTCTTTTTTTTTGTATGTTCAGATATTCTTCTAGTAAATACTTTGTTTTTCAAATGGACCCAGTACGAAGAATTTAAGAAGGCAAATGGAAATACCTTCACAAAATTACCAAGAAATGTTATAATACTGTGAATGAGTTCCAGGAATTACTGAAAGTCACTTGGTACTTAGTAATAATAAAAATAATTGCTTAGTAATACAGTGCTTGAGGTTTCCTGTCACTAGTTCAGTTTGCTGAATCTTAAAAAACTTAATTTCAGTTTCACCTGCTTTGCAAAAGCCTGTTTCTACCTGATCATTTTGCAAAAAAGAACTGACCCAGTGTTCAAGAAGATTGGAGGGCTTTCCTTAATTCAATTTGTGACTGAATTTCTTGTAAAAATTAACAATGAAAGCACGAACAACACAGGGTTAACACAGAATTAAAATGCAATAAGCATCATTCTCCCATGATATCAGACAAATAATTCTATTGCTATTGCCAAATAACTCAAGCACAGGATTTCATGTTAATTTCAGCTTGCAGCTGCTAGTTCATGTTGGATAGACTGTTCCTCTATATCCTCACATCCACAAGATGTGTTTCTCCACATCCCCCTCTAACTCTGAAGTCTTCTGCTGAAGCCACAGTATGCCTTTCAGGAGAAGAGGGAACTGACTTCCTCAGCAGGAGCACACAAACACTCTTGTTCCTGATGGAAGCACAGCAGAGTGTCTGGAGACACCCTGCCTACATGGCTGAGGACCACAGACTCATGCAGTCCACCAGGGACTGGGGAAGAGTCCAGCCTAACCCCCACCCTCAGCAGTCTCAGCCATGGGGTAAGACCAGGCATCTCAGGGCTTTTATCCTATTGGAGCTGACAATACTCCAGGCATGGAAATGGCACAGCCTGTCTTGGCCCTTCCTGCATTGTCGGGCTGTCTTCATGGGGAAAAGCCTTTTCCTTCTCATCAGGCTGAGCATCTCCTATTGCAGTCTATGGCCATTGCCTTTCACTCTCGTGCTCTTTGCTGCTCTGAGGAGCAGCTTCTCAGTAACTTCCTCACTGATATTGTCAGAAAGGCACAGTAAGAATGGAGCTGCTCCATGGTGGACACAAACAGTGTGCCCCCAACACAGGCAATGCCCACAGTGGTGTCAGGCTGTTGACAGTGACCAGTAACACCTGCTGCTGACAAGAAGATGAGGTAGCAAGTCAGTTCTGGGGTCCTTGAAGGGAGTTTGCTTGCAAATCACAGGAGACAGAGCTGAGTGCATATGGTGTAGCTCAAGCCAGAATAGCACCCTGGACTTTTTGGCTGGACCAGAGACCTCCAAGCCTCCTTCCAACCTCCACAATTTATGACAGATCATTTCAGACCTCATGGTAGAGAAATACTGAAAAGTAAATCATCCATACACTGGATGATTGCAGCCTGGTGGGCAGAGAATGAACTCTGAAGCTTATTTTATAAGAGGAGGTGCACAGTGAACAGAAACAAAAGAGCAGACTGTGTGTGATTAGCTCCCTTGTGAAGTTTCTAATGCAGTCTTCTTGCAGACCCAAATTCTGTGACACGGGATCTCTTAGTAGGTTCCTCAAACTTTTTCAGAAGTATGTTCAGTGTAACAGGAAAACCATTTTACTGTTAAGCACAGTGCCCATCTCTGCTTCTGTCTCCTCCAACAAGCCTAACATTCATGACTTTTCCAAGCTTGGGAGAAACAGTAATATTTGCCAAAGGAAGGCAATCTTGTCAAGAAGCAAATGCCATTGGTATCCTGATCCAGGGAACTATCTGCAAATCCTCAGTTTAGTCCAAACTGAGAGTTTGTGAAGTCCCAGATGAAAAGCTTTTTTTGAGAACAAAAGCCAGGAGTATTGACCAAAAGGAGAAAACAAGGCAGCAGCCTTTACTCATTTACAACAAAACAGTGAGCAGAATATATATTGCTCTGTATCATTTTTTTCTGTCCCAGGGGGACACCCCTTCCACCACTACACCTCCCTGTTTCATGTGCTGCCACTCTCAAGCTTGTCTGGTTACAGAAATGGCCCGATATCTCAAACCCAGACAGATCTGGTACTTCTGGGAAATCATGTGCATTAGTCTTTGCATGTTTCCTTAAAGGGAGACAACTTAGGTCACATACTCTTCCTTCAAGACCTCTGTTTTAAAGGACTAATATTTTTTATGCCATTAAAACTCATGTCTTCATATCAGCCCAGCACCCTGATGTGATTTTCCACTCATCTACATGGGTAATGTCAACACTGACACAAAGTAGTATGGCCACCAGCCCTGAGTCAGCACCCTACAGCCTTTCAAGGACGTTTTACAACTCAGGTCTGCTGAGAAGAAGGCAAGCACAGTACCCTCTCAACAAAGGCAGAAGAAACAAGATAAAATAGTGAGAACTAGTGCAAAGGAGGGACCAGAAACAGAAATGCTCCTATTCTACTAGTCTGGGGTAAAATTGTGTGTACTGCGGAATTCCAAAAACATGGATAGCAGCCAATAGCTCAGACAATATCGCTTCTGGAAACAGGAGATTGGGACAGCTTTTTATTTTAC
Organism: Promerops cafer; assembly: GCA_013398275.1. Classification (NCBI taxonomy): domain Eukaryota; kingdom Metazoa; phylum Chordata; class Aves; order Passeriformes; family Nectariniidae; genus Promerops; species Promerops cafer. The sequence continues at coordinate 33,662 of VZSE01006402.1, forward strand.
AGTCCCAGGGAACAGGCATAAGGTGGGAGTTTTGAGAGTTTTTTGAAACCGGCAAAGATGTGGATGTGATTGGCATCCTTGTATAAATGGAGTATATGTAAAACAGAAAGAATAGCCTTCCTGCCCCCATTGTGTATGCTCCCTCCACAGATTCCAGCTCCTACTTCTCATGTCCTTCTTCCCACCCATAGCTCTCCTCTTCTGCCCAAACAGTTACTTGAAACGATGTCTGTGTTTGGATAGCTCCTCAAATAAGGTGGTGCAAACCCACAATTTCTCCCAGGACTGACTTCACAAGGAATAATAATGACATCACAAGGAATAACAGACTGATAGATGGTAAAGTGGTTCAGCTGAGAAGCAATGATTTTTTTTTTTTAGAGTTGTCTACCAAGAGCAGTGTGGACATTGTACTGTCCTGTGCTTAGAAAGAGCATCTACATAAAGAACTCTATGAGGAAGGGGTAATGGCACTGCATGTTTGTCTCACATTGATCGTGCTGTTTGTGGGGCACAGGTGAGAAAGAGAGGGGAATAACTGCATTGTAAAAGAAAATGTCTAGTCATCTGGTTGCGGTCTTTGCAGTGAGTGAGCATAGCTTCACTGAGACATGAATGACTAAAACAGGCCATGAGTTCTCCCATTCAATCTTCTGAAGAGCAAATCCCTTTAAATCTATGCCCCTCTGCAACTTCTGTTTCACACTTTGCTGTTTAAACATATACAGCAAGATATATATAAAATATACATACCTCTTTTATGCATTTTAGAAGTATCTTTTATCAGACAAAAGTTTTAATTTTGCAAAGATCACTAGAAACTTCTTAACTCTTAAAATTGAAACAAAAGTGTAAACAGATTCAGTGGTAGACATACCCAGAAAGCAAACAAATGAGAAACGTTTAATCTGGTTTTCTCCCAGAACAAAGACAAATGAAAAGACTACCTCATGGTTTATTCTCAGAAGAGTCTTCTCATCAGGTAACACAAGTCAACACTGAATGTTTACAGTATCCGTGAGTCCTTCCTTCTGTTGCTATTAAACTCTGCAGCTTTACTGAAGTCATTTAGGGAAGAATATTTTAGGGAAAACACAAACAGGTGCATTTCCTCCTTTCTGATACTCTATAGTCAGCAAAGCTTTTGGACCCAATGTTTCTAAAACAGGGCAAACAAAAATCAGTTTAGCTAAAATAAACCAAGAGTTCAGGAAGTCCCCAGAAGACTCAGAAGCAGCATATGCATGGAGAAGGAGAAAGTTAACTCTTTTGTGGTAGACATATTTAATCGCACATATTCAGGCACATTACAAGAATTCCCTCACACAGAACACATTTGCTGTGGCATTGGAGAAGGGATGAAGCTCTATCTTTACAGGAGGCATGCAAACTCTGGGTGTTTGCATCAGGAAAAAGCCCACCGCTTGAATAAAAATGTTAGTCAGTATTTAATACTGAAATGCTAATTTCACATCAGCAAGGAGAGCAGAAAAATAGAGGTGCCAACCAATGTTTTCCAGTTTTTCACCCTTTTCCTGGAGAAGCAAAATATGGCACAGTATCAGAAGCGGGAATAAGAGCACAGGTTGGGACAGTATCAAGATTCTCCATACCTTGGCCAAAACAGAGAACAGTCAAAAGAAGATATTTAAGGAAAACAAATACCTATTTCAAGATACAGTTAAAATCAGATGAAGGAAGAAAAAGAGATGAACTGTGTTTTTTCACACTTCTGGTCAAAATTTGGACAGAGAAGGAAGAGGGACAGAACCTAAAAGGTATCACCTAACCCTGCTTCTTTGTCTAACTCCAGGAGAAATCTGTGGCTGTGAACTGTGAAGAGATGCACTTTTCCACTTGTTTGGCAGCTTTTAGAGCTTTTTAGAGCTTTCTGCCTCCTGAAACTTCCTCCTCTGCAGATATTTCCTAGAGGTGCCATGCCAGGTCACTGGCTTTGGTGAATTGTCTGTCTGGCACTTGACCATGTGAAGTTTTCATCAGGGGTTTAGGTGGCTCTGAGATCCAGTAATGACTGATCACTATTCTAACATCACTGGCCCAGAAATGACTGGAGATGACTAGACGTCCTTCTGTGAAACAATTGATTTTTCTTTTGTAAACATAGGAAGAAGATCTGAAAAGATGCAGTCTTACCAGTCTCAGCTGCCCTTTCTCTGATGGTACTTCAAGCTTACCAGAGCTTTGAGGTGAACTTGCTGAGGCATTTTTCTTCCAATTAGCCCACTGTTAAACCACCCTTTAGAACTTTTTGGATGTATCCTGCTCCCTTCAGCACCTCTGCTGCAAGGTTCCCTGCTCATTCCTCTGGGTCTAGACAGGTAGCAGGGCATCCCTCAGTGTCTGGGACCATATTTCCTTGAGCACATTCAGTTGCTTTTGAAGCAAGGAATACTCTTCTCTTTTTTCCAGAGGTGTTCACCCAAAGCAGCTCTTATAAATGAGGTTAGCATAGCAGCTGAAAGTGAAAAAGAATAAATTGACACTATTCAATAGCCATCAGATTCACAACAGGAAGCAATTTACAGATATTTCCCCTACACAGTTCTAAAAGCAGTAATGCTGGCTTTGGCAATTCAGATATATTTTACATGGTCGACCTGCTTATGTATCTGTTTCTTTAATTTTAGTATCAGTCTTGTATCAGATTCTATATTTTTCTGGCGCACATCTTAGTCATTTTGCCCCTGAGGCAAATTATGACTGTGTTAGCATGTGTGAAACCCAAAACTGAAGTTAGATAATATTGCAAATAAAACCCTGACAGAGGAAAGACCTATCTTGAATACATGTAAAATGCAACTGTCACCATTTTGCTCCTAAAATGTAAAATGTTTTGCACTTGGGTCTATTCCCTGGTGATCTGTAGCACTGATTCAAGTTCTGCATCCTGTTACTCCAACACAAGACTTCATCAAATTTTTAAATGTGTGTAAGTAAGGGAATCAAACATGAAACCAGACATGAGAACCAGACAGAGCTTACAGCTCTAGGACCCCAAAAGTAAGAAGGTCATCAACCTAATGTAGCAAGTCCAGAGGAGACCACCAAGTTGATCAGAGGAATGGAGCCCCTCTCCTACAAGGAAAGGCTGAAAAAATTGGGATTGTTCAGCCTGGAGAGGAGAAGGTTCCAGGGAGGCCATATAATACCTTCCAGTAATGAAAGGGGGCTACAGGAAAGCTGAAGAGGGACTATTTTGCAAGGGCATGTGGTGAGAGGACAAGGGGGAATGGCTTTAAATGGAAAGAGACTAGGTTTAGATCAGCTATTGGGAAGAAATTCTTTACTGTGAAAGTGGTGAGATAGTGGCACAGGTTTCACAGAGAAATTGTAGATCCCTCCTCCCTGAAAGTGTTCAAGGCCAGTTTGGATGCGGTTTTGAGCAACCTGGTCTAGTGGAAGGTGTCCCTTCCTCTGACTGGAGAAGAAACTACAAAGTTTTAAAAGCCTCTTCCAATTCAAACCATTCTATGGTTCTGTGATTCCATGAAACCCTAATTTGTGTCAGGTTTATATGGCTATGCCTCAACATACGCCTCAAAATTTTTGGATCTCAGCCCTGTCTACTAGCCAATATGAGTGGGAGAAGCTCAGCACATGACATGCTAATTGTTTCAGGTATGATGACAGATGGCAATGAAGCTGGGATACCAGGTAAGAAGGAGAAGGAATTCATGGTAAAACTCTGTGGAGATAAAAAAGGGTGACAGGTACATCTATATGGCAGCTGAAGAGGAAAAGCAAGATTTGCTCTTCACACTGGTATATACTAATCCATGGTAATTTCTGCTGAGATGTATTTGGTGGCTGAACCTCTCCAGTAGAATGACCTGACAGGCACCTCCCTCCCTTTCTTTCATGTTTTCTGCATGACATATGTGAAGCACTGACAACAGATTCTTTCCAGATTTACCTGTTAATCAACACTGCAGCCTGGCTCATCTGCACAACCCCTTCTCTGACAGAAGAGCAGAATAAAAACTCTCCCTATGCTGAACCCATGGATAGCAAGAGCTTGCAATACCCAAACCTTAAAGTCCTTTTATGACTATCGTCTTCAAAAAGTTGCAGGGGAAATGATTGAGACACACACTCTTAATTCTGTGTTTGTTGTGACTGTAACAGTGAAGTCAGTCCCTTTGAATTCCATTTAGCATGCCACCACTGCCAAGGCAAACCAGTGCACCTATGAGCGCTGCAGTAAAACTGCCCAGGTGCTGCAGTTTGCAGAAGTGTGGTGATTGATGGCTGAGAGCCTGTCGTATGAACATCTGATCTCATGCCCAAATCTTCTGAGAGAAACACCAGGAGTTCTGTAACCTAAGAGCTGTAGTGGTTTCAGTTCTAAACCGGGCAGAAACACCAATTCGTGTAGTGGTTTTTGTGCTGGCCAATCACAGGTGCACTCACTGGGGTGCACTTACTCATTTCTTGCTGTGAGATGGGATTAGGAGAAAGGCAAAACAGGCTCAAAACTTAAAAGGGTATAAAGAGAGGTTTATTGACAGTAACTAAAGGAAGAAAAAAAATGAGAAAAACAAACAAACAAACAAACAAAACCCTTCAGAACCTTCCCCTCCCCACAACCTTTTTTCTTCCCCACTGTCAAGGTAAAGAAACAAAACTCAATATTTTCAGTCAGTTTACCACCTTTGAAATAGTCTTTCATTAGTTTGCTTGGGGAGAGAAGTCCCTCCTGCAAATTGTCATGGAGACTTTCCACAAGAAAAAAAAAGTTCTCTTGTGATTTTCAACTCACGAATAGCAACCCCCCGGGGAAACCTGCAATCGTAGAAGTCCCTCCCATTTTCACACAGCCTTCCCACAGCTGTGTGTATGGGCCATGTCAGCTTATGGGGTACCAGTTTAAAGGTGAACTATTCCAAAGCAAAGGTTCTCTGCATCTATTTTTAAGCTCATCTTCACCACTGGGAGCAGAAGTCATCTCCTTTGTCTCTGGGAGCACAGAATCCTCATTACTCTTCTCTTTCACTCTCTCCCGCTATTTGTTCAAAGTTCTCATAGAATTACATAGGGGCCTTTGCTAAGTAAAGAGCCACCTCCCCATAGTTCTTTCATGCATTACGGGGANTCGGCCCCGCCGGGGGAAGGGCCAGGATCTCGGCCGCTGGGACACCACGGGAGCAGGGCTGGGGCTGATGGAGTCTCTGCTCCTGCCCAGCACCCACGGGGCCAGGCCAGGGCCGGCTCTGCCGGGCCGCGCGGGCTGGGCCCGGGCTGAGATGTCAGCAATGGCAGCGGCCCGGTCTGTCTCTCTCTGCGCAGCCCCTGCCCCTTCCCGGGAACAGATGGAGGGCCGGCCCGACCCGACCCCCCTGTTACCTCTTTCCCGGCCGGAAATCAAGAGAGCTTTTCCCGGGATTTCTTCGTTTTTAACGTGGGTGTTTGCAGAAGCGTATGAATTTTGTCACTGGTGTAACGAAGTGTCAATCCTCAAAGCTAATTACTGATCGGTTGTTTTTGTCAGACACGGAGGAAGCTGCTAAGAGCTTCCCCTGCACTACTTCCAAAAGTGTCCCCCTGGGCAAAAACCACCACAGAGTCTATTTCGTATTTTGTAGTAAGAATTTTGTAATGCTTTCATAAGGAATTGCATGAAGAATGATGACCCAGTTATGGTATGAAACAAGCCAGAGTACAAATACATCAGTGAAGCTCAGGAATAAATCTGGTCAGAAACTGCTAAATTGTTGGCAATTTCTCCAATGGAGTTTGGCAATTTCCCAACAGTCCAGAAAATTGGGAAGGTTGTGATTTCCTCGTGAAAATTTATGGAAAAATATTTCTTGAGATAAGACTCCATCTCTTCCCAGAATCATGTCTTTCAACACAGAGAAAGAGAGAGCAAAGATACTCATAAACTCCTTGCTAATCCTTCCAACAGTTCCTCTGAAATAAGAATAAGCATATGCAACTAACAAAATAAATTCAAATTCAGGAGTTTGTTTAATGCTACAGAACAAAGAATAGACTCAAGTTGGAACTCAATCCCAACCACTATCTATCTTTTTCGTCTTCTTACCTGACATGTACGGTTAAACACTGTGTTTATTTATTTCATAGGAATTGTCTTTCACAGTATCTCTATTGCTTGAAGATAGTAAGCATGGAGTATATGTCTACAAACTTACTCAGGAACAAAACATGGCAAAATGAAAGGATGAATGTACAGTACCAGGGTTTCTCTATCTTCTAATAAGCTAAAAAATGTCTCTAATTGGCTTTCAGTCTCTCTGTTTCTGTACTAGAAAACCTCATTACCAGTTCTTGTAATTGTAAGCATTTATACTTCAGAATTTCTACTAATCCTAATTTCAGTTTATACTTTGTTGATTTTCTGTTCCTTTCTATTGTCCTAACTTGCATTAAATTTTCCTTCCTGGAAGAGAAGTCTTTAGTCTGAAGGGAAATATGAGAAGCTATGAGAACTCAAGCTGGTGCCTGCTGATCCTCACATTTTTCATACTCTTCCTATATGGCATCAGTGTCTTCTTATTGTCAAATTCCTTGTTGTTTCAGCTTACAAATCATAGCCACATAAAGGTCCTTAAACACGTTAAAAAATCCATTATTTTCCCCACAACTCAGAGACGGAGTTAGAAGTGAAAGAGCCTGAAACATTTCAATCTCTCCCACTGATGCTGCTCCACTTTGTGAAAATAGGAACTTAAGCCCTGTCTCCTTTCCTGACTGAGCCTTTCCTTTCAGTACCAGAGACACTGTCATTGAACCTAGGGGCTGGGAGATACAAACAGCTAAGAACCTCTAAGGTCCTTAACCTTAACCTCTAAGTCTAAAAAATGAGAAAGCAAGCATCACAAGAACATAAATTTGGCACTGAAGTAACCATGACACCTTACTGTGTTCATTTTCAAAGGACACCCAGCTGGGAAAGCTGTGAAATGAAAGCCAGCTGTCTTTCTGGGAAAGACAGAAACAGGAACATGGTGGGCTGTGTCAAGATGACGTACATCTCCCTCCATCATGTGTGTTATTGCTTAAGGAAGTCTGACAGCATTTCTGAATTCACAGGACCACAGTTTTCACCAGGTTGCAGAAGGCTACGGAGTAGTCTGCAAGACTTGAATTTCATCTAGCAACTGGTGGGCTTTGTTTCATTATTATCTAATTGCTATCTCTTTGTGGCAAAATCAAATAGAATGACCCACAAGTAATAATGATCTAAGCCCTTACAGTATGTGTTGGTTTTGAAGGTTTCTTTTTTCTATTTAAGCTGCCTTTTTGGACGTGTAGAAATATATCTATGTCACTTTAAAAACAGAAAAAGCAGAGAAATGGAATTGTAGGCTCTATCTTCCCAAACTTTATGCTTTACTGGTGATTGATAAAATTTGTAAGTGGGAAACATTGGGCTGGGTCCCTAGCCAGGCCCCATTAGCTTAGGCCCGTGTTAGCTTCCACCACAGTTCACAGCAACTGAGGGTCTGTATGACATTCTGTCACTTCTGTCTGGAAGTGACACTGCCACTTCCACTTTACCCACAAGCACAGCCTTGACACATTTTACTCACCCCAGTAACTGACATTTCTTGGCACATACATACATCAAAACTAACGATCCAGAACAAGATTGTCACAGTATTTACTCAGCTATGATTGCAATCCCAGGCGCCAACAGAAACAAGCCAACGTACGAGTTCCCATCTCTCTGATTGGGGTACATCAGCCAGTAAGCAACACAAAGGTGCACAAAAAGTACCACTCATCTCCACTGAAACCACCCAAATGAAAAAGAAGGTGGGTTTGGTGTAAATCATATTGTAATCTGCCCACTGAGTGATGCAGCTTTTAACAATCCTGGCTGGACTCTTGGTGTATCTAAAATGGGTGAAAAAATGGGGTTTAAGTTGGACTGGGAGATTTTTAAAGCAACTGGTAAGGGTGTTTCTCTGGAAAGAAGGGCCAAAACTTGCTATTCCAAGGCTGTTTGTTCCTCTTATGCAGATGGAGAAGCTTCATCACATTTGCTCCAGTTAGAGAGTATCATGCAGCAGAAGACAAGTCACGAGTTGTCACCCGAGCTTGCCCTTCTGTTTTTGCACCTTCCTCAGCTTCTGGCAGAGAGCAAGGGAAGTACCTACAGGACAAAGTACTTCACATTCCTTGCTGTTCATTTGTTTGCAGTTTGGAGTAAACACTTGGAAACCTCGTGGTGTCAAACAACCACTAGATGTTATAAAGTGTCCTTTCGAGTGGAACCCTTGTCCTGAGGCTGATGTCATTCAAATGAGGTCACTGAAAAAACCAAGTCAAATATACACTGACCCTTGTTAGTCATCCCCTAATATTAGTTACTTATCAGAGAAGTCATGATAGGTTTCAAAATGTGAATAGACTGTGCTGCATATTAACTATTATTCTAGATTTTTTTGCAAGCAGTATGACGATGAGCTTTGGGGAAAATCTTCAGTTCTTTAAAGCCATTGAGTCACAATAGTTTCAGTTTAGAAATCTTCTAATGTGACAACAAATTCAGGAGAAAGTTATCGAACACAACAAGCTGGTTGTCTGTACATTTTGCAGCAGTGATCACACGGTATTTCACTGTTCCTCAGCTTGTACATGTCTCCAAGGAGCCAGTGCTTAGCAGACTTCAAATTAACTTTCTTTCTCCTCCTTCAACTTTAATCTAAGGCCCTGGGATGGGACAGTTTCCTTTAACAAGGTAAATTCATTAAAACACATGATTTGAAAATAGAGACCTGACCTTGTCAGGCAATGACTGCCAAACTGAAACCCTCCTCTGCAGTTCCAGCAGTGCCTGAAAATTCACACCTGCAGGGTTTGAGGGTTTCTCAAGAGATGGTATGCACATCTCACAAATTCATCTTGCATTGGTCCTAGTTTGAAAAAGTATTATTTTTTGCTACCTTACAAGATCTGGGGTACGGGGAATGAGGTTATGAGGTTCTGTCTCTTGCTCTCAAGATGCTAACACGCTCACAACCAGCCATTACTGAACTTTCTATCTACTGATGTAAGCTGATACTTGCCAGAAGCATCAGATTGTGCAGCATTCAAAAAACAAAGAAGATACAGCAAGAAGGAATGATGAAATCTAGTTTTGCCAGGTTGGAGCTGTTTCTTTCTGCATCCTAGGAACTGGACAGCATTAATAAATGCCAGGGCTAGTAAAATATGCAAACAGGCATTCCCTCTTTTACTGTGATAGAAAAGAGTACAGCATTCTTAGCGGTTTTTTTTCTAGGGATATGCAAAAGCTTTGCAAACAGAGAGGTATAGCACGCCATTTACTGAGGTTTCCCAAAGGGATTCAGTCGCTGCCGGATGCTGGGGTTTTTTTGCGGGTCCTCATGTTCCTTTCAGGTTGCTCCAAACTGCACGCTGCAGTGCAGCGTGTCCCGTTCCCTCCGTCTCCCCTCAGGCTGCCGCGCTTCCTCTAGATGGCACACGTACCTCTCCTAAAACTCACACCCGCCTCCGACATGGCATTCGGCAGCTTTTCTAGCTGCTATTGCAAGTTCCAAAACAAATTAAAAAAGGAAGCAAAAAGACAGTTCCGCTGCCCCGGCAGGGCAAGGCAGGGTAGCAGGTGTGGTATGAAGCACCGTGTTTGTTATCCCCCAATAGAAGCAATGATTGCAAAGAGTAAAGGTCTTCCTCAAGAAGCATATGTTCGAAAAATTGCCATTGGCTTTGAAATCTGGGGGTAGGGCATGGAAACTGGGGGACTGTTTAGGTAAAGTCAGTCTTACAAAATATGGATATTCATATATAACCATGTGAAGAGTACACAAAAGCCTAATTGTGCCCCAGAGCAGCCTCAGAGCAGCCTTCCATCTCCCACAGACATGGAGTGGTCTGCTTACCCAAAAGCCCCAAAAGCAGCAGCCATATCTATTTGAGCTGGAGTGTGTTCAAGCCCCTTTACATGTGCTGCTCCTACCTGGTCTGTTTTTGCAGCCCACATGGCCCGTGGTTGCATCTGTCACAGGTATAATTGCCATGCATCCATTAAAAACGGTATCCCATTGCTTGCAGGCATTACCCACAGATGAATGTCACATTGACCTCACACCCTATTTCTCCACTACTGTGAGTTCCCCTCTTGCAGTAATCTTGTTAATCACTTCCTCACTGTACTCTTTGCTCTGTGTTTGGAAGTCCTCGTGCTTACTACTGCTGCTTGAATATATGCTGTTAAAAATGTGGGAGTTTGGGGGGGGGAGAAGGGACAAACCAATAATCAAACAGCCATATAATATTTATTTTAGAGACTTTATTCATACAACTCTTACAGTAATTGTGGTCTGCTTTGCTGTCACCTCAAAGCAACACCAGAGATATAACAGCACATAAACCTAGCATGGCCACTGGTCATCGCTATCATGTGCCATCTAGGTATGCATACAGTCAGAAAATGCAAAGAGATGAACTTAAGATTATAAGGAACAATTCTCAAAGTCTTCCAAAATTCTCCAGTTTCTCAGTGCTGACTGTTAAGCAACCACTCTTTTATCTTCTAAAATTTGTTTTTTCAAAATCTACATAAAACTTGCAAGTCAGAAGCCCTCACATTCAACTGAATGGACAGAAGATCTACATTCAGCACAGGTGGAGGAAATCACATGCTTGATACATCCTGTAGAGACCTGAAAATGACACCAACCAAAACGAACCCACTCTTGGGAGGCCAGCACTGCACCAGTTGCAGCAGGTGATACACTCCTGCACCCAAGGTTTCTGCCTCTCAGCTTGGTACAGTCACTGCTGTGGAGCCCAACCGGAAGGGCTGATGCAAGCCTGATGAATGAAGACATGGCAAGCAGGTCCTAAGCTGGGATGTTAATGGCTTTCCTCTGCAAAGGAGGCTGTCCTGCCAGCTGCAGAAGCCCAGCTGCAGAAATCCTGTCATTACTCTGAGGAATCAGACAGGAAGCTGCACTTCACACAAAGAAGTTTTGCAGCGGGGGTAACAGAAGAAGGGAACCTGGGCTGTAAAATGTTAGACTTTGAAGGGAGCAGCTAGCACAATCAAGCGGATGTACTGCATTAGTACATTATGGGTCACTGCAAGATTACACAGCGGGTGGAAGATGCAGGAAACACAACAGAAATCAGTAACTGAAAGGGAAGGAAAACAAAAACAAACCTCAGCTTTCCCTTATTGTAAATAGAACCATCTTTCCTTTTCAGTAGAAAGTTTCAATCACATTTGTACTTAACTAAAACTGGGAGTTAATAAATACAGCTTTATAGAGGATTGCACAGTGGTTAAGGGTATCTGAGGCTATAGGAGTGGTAACTTATGTGCAAGTATCCTATGACGGGAGGGCACAGTGCCATTCCAGAGGCAAGAGAAAGCAAAACACTGTGTTTCCTAAGCAGTGCCTTTTGTGAATGTGTAACTTGAAAACAAACGCATGTCCAATGATAGCAGCCGTCATAGGCTGTCCCCAAAATCCCCAACAAAACAGCATGTGGTAATTCCTTGTAGCACACACAGCAGCTTGCACCACAGCATCCACAGAGCAGCAAAAGCAGAAGGTTAGGTACATACTCCTGCTCTGCTCAGCAGCTGCTGCATGGCTAACTACTCAGCCTCTGCAGGAAAGCAAGGAAGGAATCAGAAGCTACTCCTGCCCCTGAAATGGGATGCCAATGGTTGTTTGGCATCAAAATCATCCTGAGCTGCTCACTCTTCCCCCCCCCCCCCCAAAAAAAAACAACAGCCACACCCACACCCACACAGACTGGTAAACCTGCTGGCTTTTCCTCACTTTGAGCACCCTCTGTGGCTTACAGACAGATGGTTAGGCTTTCACTGGATTAATTTCACCAAAGGCTGTGGTGCTACAGTGACTATAACCAAGCTAAATAGAAATATGAAGAGAAATAATGAAATATAGCATCATGGGAAACAAGGCTAGTCAGGTGATTCATCTTGTAAGAGAGGACCTTAAGGTTGCAAGAGATTAAGGTTGCTATCACTCTGCAGATACAATCCCCAGAATTACAGTGCCTCCTTGACCATGAGAAAACTGTACTTGTTCATAAACAAAAATGTCTCAACCTACATTTCTAAACAGGATTCTTTGACAGGTAGTCTTACCAAAGTTTTTCTAGAAAACGCTGCTTCCATAAGAAATTTAAAATGCTGTGTGACACAAGGCTTTTGCGGACTTTACCACTACAATAAAAAAAATTAAAACAGCCAAAAAGGAGTTTTAGTGATAGAAATCCTACATATTACCCAGTCTAATAGGAAAAAGACAAAACACAGACAACAGAGATCTCCTCAGGTAGAAACAGTTTTGTTTGAAACCATACCAAGCTCTCTTTTTTTTGTTTGAAACCACATAATCTATATATGTATTATAAAATATGCCATTCTGTTTGATGAGATCATATATGCACAATAATTCCAGCATTGAAAAATTATAAATTTGAAGTTACTTTAAAACATTTGTGTCAAAATATTCTGATTTTACTGAGCTTGCCTTAAAATATGTGATACTTGACAGACACTTATTGTTCCATCTACTCACTGACCCTTTGATAAATTACAAGGTAAATCTCTTTCATTATTCTATTTACAGAAAGCATCTGTGTTCTCATGTTAAAAATAAACCCACTGTATCTTCAGTCCAAGGTCATGGCCTTTTAGAAACCAACAGAGTATCAAGGTAGGCCTTTCCGGACCACATGGTGTCTCCTTGTTTATCCCTAATTATGACAGCTACGAATAATAAAAGTGTTTTGTAGCCAGATTTTGTATTTAGAGATTCTTGTATAGAAAACACTGTCAGTAAATACTAAAATAACTGTACATGTGTAATACCAGATTTGACTAGTCCTATTTTTCTGTGGGAGATACTAGCTTTCACCATCAGCTGTGCCTACAGACACAAACATAACACAAGCATCCCCTGAAATTGTTTAAACAGAAAAGAACCTTACCAATAAAACAGAGTGTTTAACTGTAGAAACTCTAGAACCATAGAATCATAGAAAGGTTCTAGAAAGGAACCACAGAAAGGATACACTTCAGGTCACAAGACATGAATCAGAAACACCAGTGAACCCAAAGTGGATTACAGACAAAGACTAAGCAGTGTTTTAGAAATGTAGGGAAGATATTTTTCCACTACCTGATTCATCCATCATCAATATTTCTGGAGTAAATATGCACTCTATAAAGCACATGTTAAATGGACCAATACTGCACACTTGATATGCACTCAACATTTTACTTAAAATTATTTTACTTGTGTAAACACTTTGAAAACAAGTTAACTGGATAATGAGTCCTACTGGGTGATACTGTACATAAAACCTGCAGAACAGTAAAGGATCCAAACCTCAAACACCATTCCATCATCAGTCCTACTAAATACTGAATGTCTTCGATCAAATCTACCACATCCTCAGGTTTGGCCTTGGTCCAGGTTCAGACCCAAAACTCATCCCTTGACACTTTGGAGCTACCTGATGTTACTTTTGGCAGCATATCCTGAAGCTATAATACATATTTTTTTAAAAAACTCATAAGTAAGGAAAAACTGTCCATATTCAAAAGTGGAATGCAAGCTAGATAGAAACTAAAATTCCAGCCTATGCTTCCTTCTCCAAGGCAAAAGAGATTTGCCTTGTAATTTATCAATTATTCAGTTAGTAGCGGGAAAAATAAGTGTGTTTTAAGTATCAAATATTTTAGGGAAAGTTCAGTGAGATCAGAGTGTCTTGCCACAAATGTTTTAAAGTAGCTTCAACTGTACCATCCCTCTTGCAGCACAGAAACCCATACTTTTGCCTGCCAAAGAGTGAGGTTTGACTAAAGCCTCAGGCATCCTCTGCATACCCAAGTTTTCACTTTCTAGCTATTGCAAAAGGGCTTTGAATTGCAAATAACGAAGACCAAGCTAGTGGGCAGACTTATTTTTGATGTCTGAGAGACATCAGGTAAAGTTGACTTCTCAGAGTGAACACCTCCTTTATTTTGGAAGACAGTATGAAGCCTGATGAATAGGGGAAATTATGACATAACAACAAGCAAGAAGGTTCAGTATTTGGAAGAAAACTACTTATGGATTTGAAAATACTCTAGTTTTCAGCTAAACACCTACTTCCAGCACTTAAAGAATGTTCCAAATAAAGAACGCCATGGTTAGAGTCAAAGCAATGCTTCACCATTGTGATGAATTTTTACGTACTTTGGTGTGACCTGTCTGCGTGGGAAGAGACGGGAGCTGAGCTGCGGGCTGCGGGATGCGCCTCGCAGAAGCACAGGGCAGCACAGAGAGGTTTGTCTCCGCCTGACTTCGGGGGGCGGGCGTGCTACGCGGCAAATGCCTACGGAACAAGAGACTGCCAGAAGGTGCCAGTGGGTGAACAGGGCGTGATCACCCCATAGAAGGACATTTAGGAAGCTGACGTAGCAACATGGGATAGGTCACGTAGTGGGAATTACCATGTAAGGAAATACTGTGCCTTGAAACAATGCATAAACGCAGCTGCTGTCTTTCAATAAACGAATCAGATTCCTTGCCAGTCTGAGTTCATGTCTCGGTTGCGGACAAGTCTGGGCAGTGACATTATGCTGTTTCCTGCTTTTTTGATAGTTAGTTTATGGGCTTATGTGAATAGGTAAAAGAAAGATCCTAGCTTTATGAAACAGGTTTGAAAATACGACCACACGAGATGATAAAATTAAGAGACAAGATAAAGATCACCTAAATTGCTTGGAGTTTTGGCGTGATAATCTAAAGCATGCTATATAGTGACTCATACATTGGGATTTCAATAGCTGTACTGAGTAGAGACTCCTCCTATCCTCAATAGTCTGCCAAACAGATTGGGAAGATCTGGTTAGGTATTCCTAACAACAAATTTTCAAGCTGACCTACAAAGCAAATTGGGCTAGACGGAAAGAAAACTCCTAATGCTTCTCTTTTTCTTAAAACTTCATGGGCTTTACAGAAGCGGGACAAAACTAATTTAATACAAATTATTTGCAGGTCAGCTTCTAAAAAATATCTTAATCTTATCCCTGTGATTCTTACTTAAAGGTAGAACAGGCACAACTGCCAAAAAGTTCAGAAACATTCACTAAACACTCAGCCAGCAAAGCTCACTCTGCAACCAGCTGACACACAGTCTGAATAAAAATCTTAAAAAGTAAGTAATCCTTGACGTCTGTGGGCTCAGGTAAATCAAATTTCTGTATGTTTTAATAATGCACTGAATTGCTCTGCCTCTTACCCCCCAGCCGCATTTGGAATAATTCAATATGACCTCAATATGGGTTGACTGTAACTGGGAAATCTTTCTCCTTTGTTCCCTGTGGCGATATAAACACATAGCAATAAAGATGCATCAATCAATAAGGATAGTTTACTACCAGATTAATTTGAACCTACAGAATCTCAGTGTGCTTGTATGCAGCCCAGCTGTAGTGAGAAATCAATAGCTTTCTGATGATTTTGGCTGCCATACTCTTGATCAAAATGGAAAGAGCTTGTGCAATGGGACTGATTCTCCAATGCAAACTGATTGATGTGTTGCAGCTTTGGCAGAAGTCTTGTCATTAACAATGGTTATACAAGTACATGCACTTGGTGAATTGATTAAATGTTTAATTCATGCTAATTGTGAATTTTATGTAACTTTACAACACAGTTGTTGATTACGGAAGATGCCTTATACCTGCCTGACATGTTAAGCATGGCTTAGCTTACACTCTTAGACTCACACTCTTCTTCAGACAGTGGATGACTGCTCCCTGGAATTGCAGAATCACAAAGCCCATGGACACTGTGTATGGAAAGTTCTACAGTTTGACTTTTTATATTGAAAACATAAAATTCAGTAGTTTTTCTCCTGCTGTCCTTCAGGTCTATGATAACAATTCTTACAAGTATATGTAAGCCAAAGAGACAGAGGGATTTGCTCCGCACTGTACAGTTAAAGGACAGGGACATGAGAATTATTACTTAGATTCTACGAACTTTTGCTGAAATTGCCACAGATGCCACAGATGTGCTGTGCTAGACTTTGTGATCTGAATAATGTGTCCTAGATTCTGCATTCACATCTTTCTCTGCAGCCAGCTGTATCTCTGAACGTGAAGGCATATAAAATGAAAGTTAAAAAATGAAAAGATAAATTAAAAACCTAAATCTAGATAGCACTTTTTTTGATGTTGTGGTTTATCAGGATTTCCATAGTACAAACCATGGGACCAAACCAGTGTGGCATCTGTGGATCAGAGAACTCTTTCTGGTAGGGAAAAAAACCTTACTCTGAAAAAATAAAATCAGGGATAGTTTACAGACAAGGTAGTTGGCTAGCATCTGGGTTTGGTGTTTTGGTAGCTTACAGTTCTTCAACATAAGAAAGCAATTCTGGTTTTTTGTTTGTTTTGTTTGGGAGTTTAGGTAGTGTTTGTTTGTTTGTTTGTTTGTTTTTGTTGGGGTTTTTAGGGGTTTTTTTGTTCTGTTTTTTGAGGGGGTGGGAGGGTGCCATTGGTTTTGTTGCTGTTGGTTTCCTATTAGAGTACTTTCTGTATTCTGGGAGACTGTTTTTTCAAAGAGCCACAAGAAAGCAAATGACATATCCAACATGATAACCAAACATAGGAGCAAGTTTCAAGGTAAATTTGAAAAAAAATTTTCAAGTTTCATCTGTAAAACTTACAACTTCAGTAAGAGTGTTAGTGCACACAGAGAGCTCATTGCAAATACAGTTGAGCAAATAGCCATAAAATTGCCAGAAGGGTGTCTATGCAGTGTTTTGTAGTGCTGATATCCACTTTCCTTGAAATAATACAGAAAGAGAGACTGGGTAAAAAAGAGAAAATAGACTTCCAAAATACTGTCAATGCCATAACAAAGAGACAAACTAAATTAGAGTTAGTGTTTTTATACTTCCACTTCAAAGAAGTGCAAAACCAGGATGTTTTTCTATTCTGGCTTATTTGCATATTTATTTTGATCCAGAAAAGGAATGTTAGTGTTGTCTGCTTTCACACTTCCCAGTGAAAGAAACCCAGCTAAGGGAAGAACAGAACCTTCTACTCCAAATGTATCTACTTAAAGGGTGTCAGTTTGAAGAAAATGTATGCAGGACAAACTGCTAATAAATTTTTTCCTCTGCAGGAAAAATTAGGCTGGTGTCTTTGAGCAATCCAAAGTTGATTACACATTATGCATACTAATGTTGAGTGTGTTCCTGAGTGTGTCAATGTCTCTTTCCTCTTTTTGATTGTAAAAAATGGTATTCTTGCAGTGCTTGAAAGGTCTTTCTGCTTACCAAGAAATTTGTATTTTTTTGGCATTTTGTCACTGTTCATATACATAATTAATAAACCTGCAGCACAGAAAGGTGTGACACTTCCCTAAAGGATTGTTTTAAGGTCATGATTGTACAATTTACCTTTCCACTATTAACTTTGAAACAGGAAGATGTCACTTCCAACTGTGTAGCAGCCTCGTTAAAGCTACCATCAACTGGACTGTGAAATTGTCCTTCAGGCAGCAAATGCATATTCAGAACAAAAGGAAAACTCTGTCTGAGATTCCAGCTCCAAGGCAAGCAGCTTCCAGCTAAAATATCTCATTTTTTGCTAATGGATAGAGTTTCCTTTCTTGGTCAGGAAAATAAGCATTTATGAATTTGCAAAAGAGAGAAGGGAACATTTATGAATTTGCTGGAGGGGAGTCTTGCCTAATGGCACAGTGTGGGTTTTTCTGATCTGCAGGAAAAATTATAAAGGACTCCTTAATTTGTCATTCATATATATTTGACAGTGCTACTTCATGAGGCTGGCAGGAAATGCCACCCTTTTCTGAAAGCAGTGTGAAGGAATATTTTGGTTATCTTATTTACCACATAGCCTTGGAATAACCATTTAAACAAGTAGAAAGATTATCTTTCTTTACACATCATTTTCACGCTTTTCTTTGTTAAAATAAAATGCCCCACCAAAATCTTTCACACAATTCCAGTACACATTGAATTAGTTTTTTTTTTTACTTTATTGATATATCACTGGCATCAAAGCCTTGTCAGAATCCTTTTTCTTTATTGTTTGTCTTGTAGCTGAGAATCAGGATCAATACATTATCTCTATGAAACTGATTCTACAATACTGCTCTTTACAGCAGCTGCTGTAAAGATCAGCTTGCAGTCTTTTCAAGGTTTAACTACACTGCTCACAGCTTGGGTGTTTCCACTGTACAGTGATCTACACACCAGGGTATTTAGATTAAACTATTCCACTTGTTTCCTTTTATTTAACTCAGAGTTCTGAAATATCTTTATTTTCACATTTGTATGGCACCCGGTGCTTGAATGGAAAACTCATCAGTAAAGAGCAAAAAATCCCAAGCCAAACCAACCAAAAAAAAAAACTAAACCCAAACACAAGGAAATGGCCAGATCATGTTTAAATGCTCAATTATTTAACCAGAAGCAACAATTTATATCAATAAGCTCTTTATTGTGAGTGAAACTTCACTCATTTCTCCCTATCTAAACATAGAAACAGTAGCAAAGTGTTATGATGAAGAAGAATTTAGCACTAGGCCACTACAGTTTTAGGAACATGCTCGACACGGCCCGACGTCCCACTTCAGCCGTGCGCACATGCGGGGCGTTTAGAAAGGGTGCTTTTAGGGACAGGTCCGGAGGCGGGAGGTTCCCCGGGGCGGAGGAAAGGCAGGGGCGGTGGGCGGCAGGACCGCGAGGGGGAACTGTCCGTGGTGCTGCCGGCACCGCCCTCCCCCGAGCGCTCCGCCCCGGCCCACCCGGTCCCCGCCGGGAGGCGGGCGCTGAAATCCTGGCCTGACGGTGCAGAGCTTGCCCGTTCGCAGAGGCCTTTGTTCGGCTTGCAACTTTTTTAAGGGAAAAAAAAAAAAAAAAAAAAAAAAAAAAAAAAAAAAAAAAAAAAAGGCGGTTTAGGCGGTGGGGCGGAGCCTCGCAGCCGCGATTCGTGTCTCAGTGAACGCTGTGGGCGCCGCTGCACCCGCTGTCTCTTATTAAAGTGTCCCCGCTAACTAAAATAGCAGAGACAGGGGCCCTGCTGACACTAGGCCCGCGGTCCCGGGGCCACTCTCCTCCTTATGTCCCCCTCTCGTTAAAGTCTTTTGCTACTTTTGCTCCTCCCCTTCCCCTGCCCCTGCTCCCCTCGTAGCGGTCAGGCACTGGTTAAGACGCTGCTGCCCCCAAGAGAAAGCCCCGGAAAATAAANGCGGGGCGCGGCGGGCCGGGACATGGCGCGGCGGGCGGGAGGCGCGGTGGCGGATGAGCTGGCCAACGCCGCCGCCCGCGGCGACCTGCAGCGCCTCAGGGACCCCAACGCCGTCACCTCCTACGGCAGGACCTCCATCCAGGTAGGGAGCCGGACTGTTGGCAGCCGCGCGAAGGCAGCGGCCCTCCGTGCCCTGCCCGAGGCGGGGCGGCGGCAGCCTCGGGCAGCAGCGGGCCCTCCGGTGCCCCAGAGGCGGCCGCCCCCCGTCACTGTGCTCGGCTGCTGATGAGGCGGCGTGGCACAGGGGTTCTTCTCGCCTCTCTGGGAAGGAGAAAGTATTCTCCGGTGACGGCTGCAACAGGGAGGTTTTAGCCTTAGCNNAAGAGCTGCGCAGTCGCTCCGCCCCGTCAGGTCGAGGCCAGCAGTGACACGGAGGTGAGCCGGACGGCACCGGCCGGGTGAAGAAAATGAGAGCCGGGAGCCGCCGCCGCGTCCTCGCCTCCCCTCGCAGGTGGAGGCGGCCTCGGCGACAGCACCGAACCTCTGGGCCGGGGCCGCGGCCGTGGCCTNTCCGGTGCCCCAGAGGCGGCCGCCCCCCGTCACTGTGCTCGGCTGCTGATGAGGCGGCGTGGCACAGGGGTTCTTCTCGCCTCTCTGGGAAGGAGAAAGTATTCTCCGGTGACGGCTGCAACAGGGAGGTTTTAGCCTTAGCAACGCTTTACTTTAGTTGACCCAACTGAGATAGGATGACTTAAATCCGAGAACTTTAATGCTCATCTCGCAATAAACGTGCAATAAAATGTAACAACTCACGTTTGCAGAGATTATTTCCTTCGTTATACCTCGTCTTCTGCTTTATACGACTGTATTTTTTTTGTCTCCTCTCCCATGGAAAAAAAGGATATTCGGTCGCCCTCACGAACAGAAATACCCAGTCGCGATAGCCTTGCCCAGCTGACGCTGCAGGTAGACAACGAGCAATCCCTGTGGGGCTCAGTCTGCCCACATTTTACACTCGCTTGAACGTGTGGTTAGACGTAGTGCCCGGAGGTGTAGGAGACGTTACGTTTATAAACGCTGAGTTAATTTTCTAAGTAGTTCTATAGCCAGCTTTTTCTTAAAATTTCAAAATAAAACGAAACTGGAATATTCTGAGAAACTATATTTAAGTTTCACTGCCAGTGCTTGCGAAACACTCTCCTACAAAATGTCGGTGGAGCATTTCACTCGAAACACGTATTTGTTGCCGTCCTCCAGTTCTTCTGCTTTTTCGTTTTTGGGTTTCTTTCCCCCCAGTCTTCGCGGCAGAGACTTATGCCCTGTGCTGAACGCACTGCTCGGTGCTCTAGGGGAAACCCAACTTAGAGAACAGCGAGGCCGAGGGGGAGGGCTGCCGGACACGTTGGTACTGCCCCTGTACACGGCGGAGCGGCAAAAGGTTCATTCCCTCCTGACGATGAGGGAAGCGCGGGTGCGGCGCCGCAGACACGGTGGGTTCCCTGCATTACGGAGGGATTATCTCCCCTTGCCAAGGAAGTGTCACTCTGGGGAAGTGTCACGAATGCGAGCGGAACGACGGCGGTCCCCGCGGGGCGCTGCACCGGCACGGTTCAGCCGGGACCGGTGCAAAGCGACTTTGGACTTGACCTGTGTTTCTGCGCGGCGCGTCGGGAGAAGGGCGAACCCCTTCCCCCGGTTCGTCTGCTCCGAGCCTACCAACTTCCCGCTCCTGTCACGGAGCAGCCCCAGTGTGCGTCCACAACCCCTGACCCCGACAGGGGTCCCGCACCTCTCTGCCCCATATGTTCCTTCCTGTCCCCTGGCGTGGATAAAGGAGAGTTTTCCAATGTGGCACAACTCCCCCGACGGGTACACGTTCTCCACCGTTCGTGGCGAGTCCAGAGCCGATCTCTATGCCTCACCTGCGGATTTTCTTCTCCTTTCCATTGTGGATCCCCATTCCTTCCGGGCCGAGGGAGAAAGCATGAGCTCTACGGCGGGCGCTGACGCTGTCTCTCCCCGCAGGTGATGATGCTGGGCAGCCCGCGGGTGGCCGAGCTGCTGCTGCGGGCCGGAGCCGACCCCAACCGCCCCGACCCGCGCACCGGCTGCCTCCCGGCGCACGACGCGGCCCGCGCCGGCTTTCTGGAGACGCTGGCGGCGCTGCACCGGGCCGGGGCGCGCCTCGACCTACCCGACGGCCGCGGCCGCCTGCCCCTCGACGTGGCGGCGGGGGGCCCNATGCTGTGAATAACCCCGGATCGCGTTTCCCTGCTGTGATGCGCAAAGGGCAATATTCTTTGCTCATGCCCGTATATTTTCCTGCACTGGAAATGCTATGGCCCTCCACAGGCTCCCTTTTTCACAAGAGTTTCACAAGAGTCCAAACACTGAAGAGAAATATGAAATACGAAGTATGCAGTATGAAATATGAAGTAAGAAAATACTAAATGTTAAAATATTAAATAGCAAATATTGAATATTAAATATGAAGAAAAATCTCCGCACAGAGATTTGGTACTATAAACCCTTCCTCTGTTTTGATGGTGCCGCGTCTGGACTTTCTGCTCTCCGGGGGCTCCCTGCTCACGCTTGCTAGCCCTCCATCTGAAGAAGATGGGAGAGGCTTCAGGGTCTCCCTGTCTCGACGGCTCCCTGTTTGATTTTGGTTAAACTGAACTGAAGGAGTGCTGAAGCCAATTTGCCTCTCTCTGGCAAAACCGGCTGGAGACCACGATCATTGCTTTCTGGTGTGATTGCAGCTTTGGTAAATACCTTATTAAAACCATGTGGGATGCTGTGCATGTCTGTACACTTATCTACAGCGCATCCGTGGCTCTCCTGGTCTGTGCTGCAACTATAGGAGCTGGAAAGAGAAAATAAAGAGAGATTTGTGTCTCTGTAAGCCTGATACGATCCTCAGTTGAAGTACTCGTTTTAACAACTTGTAAGTGACCCCTCCTGAGTTATAGTACTTCTAAAAAATCACATAATTGTGAAACCAAGACAGCCATAAATGGAAAATTAAAATTCATACATCTGAGCTCAACTCCAGCACTTCCCAAGATGCTCGGAGGTGACACATTTGGTAAAGAAACAAGCAATCCTTTGAAACAGCTCTGCTGCTGGTGGGGGAACGAAGAGGGGGGCTATATATTTATTATGTGACAGCCGATACATGTTTCACTGGCTGCTTCGGCGCGGGAGAGTTAGATGTGAGCACCCCACAAAAAAGATACATCGGCAGCCCAGCCTCTGCGGAGGCGAAAGGAGGAGGCGGGAAGACCCGCTCTCCTCGCAGCAAGTCCCCAAGCCCCCAGAGACGTGTGCTTGAGGGAGCGCACAGACAGCAGCGAGCCGGGCGGTGAGGCAGGGACGGTGCTCCCAGCCGGTGCGGGACAAGCGGTAGACCCTGCCTCCCTCCCTGGAACTCGGGTGGAGTTGTGCTCCCACGTCCTGCACCTTAGGGGCTGAGAAAGGGAAGCCAGGCAAAGCAGTGACAGAGTTCAGGTCTCGTACCCCAGCGCTAATCCTGGGCATTTTGCAGAGCTACCTGTAGAAAAGGTGAAAAAGATTTATCTTGATTTTGCATTCCTACTGAGTACCCAACCCCTAGGTATCTCATATAGAAACATGAAAAATAATGTATATACCTTTTTTGTAACGTGTTGGAATATGTTATTTATTATAATGTAATTTCCTACAATGCATGCTTCATAATTACTTCATATCTGTTGTCACGCTATAAAATATTTAGTTGTGTCATTAATGTACATAATGTATCTATATAATACCTATATAAAATATACATGATATGCATATAGAACACACATATATAAAACGTTATTATTATGCATCAATGTGATATATTTGCTTATCAATTATTTTTGTATGTAATATGCTTAGTTGTTTAATTATGAGTCTTGGTTTAATTATAACGAAATCGTATGTATATAAAACATGTACCAAACCTTTATGTTATCTTTAGTCTATATTCACACTTTTTCATCATAAGACTGCCTAAAACATATATTTTATACATATCTATAAATAGAAAACATTTAACATTATAATATGCGATTACAACACCTTATTAATTTGCACTGAAGTCTGCCCTAGAACATGGCATAGCTGAACCAAGGACAACATTGGGGATGCAGCAGTTATGTGCCTGCATCCCATGCCTGTGGAAACCAGAATGGAGCTGGGACCAGATGTGGAGATGGGGGAAAGCTAGAGCCTGACCACACTCCTTACAGAAGAGTAAGGTTCTATTAAACTGCACTTCCATCCTCAATTGGACCAGTATTCCTGTTTTAAATCGTCACTTTCTCCAAGAACCAGGTTTTATTTCAATTTTTTAGCATTTCCATTAAGGCTTATGGAACTACAGCAACAAAAATAGTAATATTATATTACTACTGTTATTGTTTATAAAGTTGGCAGGGAAACAACACAATTTGCTATGCTAACTGCACCAAATAAGCAGAGTATGCCCTCAAAACCCAGCAAGGCTAAATACCTAATTGTTGTAAATCTGCCTCACAGAGTAGGTCCGGAGCCCCTTCCCAGGACAGGCCCATGGTGGGAACTACTCACTCCATGGAGGTGTGGGGATCACCGGCGAGATCCCACTTGGTTGCGGGAGCTTCCACAGGCACCTTTTCTTCTGGCAGCAGCAGCGGCTCCAGGGCTTGGAGTCCTCCCTGAAAAGAAGAATCGTAACAGTTAACAACAAACAGCAGCAGCAGTACACTTTATCAAGAAAGCCCTAAAAGCATTATGTTTAAAGTGTCAGATTACTCGCAATTTTTATTTTTAATATTGCCGCTGTAACTGACTACATGTGTGAGCGCACATGCACCCTTCTGCAGCAGGGTTTGCACCCTGTGCACGACGAGCCCCGGATCGGCCATGCATTCAGCGTTGGTGGGCAATTCGGTTTCTATTGCCAAAGTTGTCGGTCCAACCTCTCACCGCTGCTCCGGCACCTGCATCCCACAGCCAGGCAGGCTTCATTTCTCTGAATTTTGCTTTGCCTGTCGGGAAGCAGTAGTCACGGCAGGGGAGAAGAGGAGGAAAAAATAACGAGGCGGGAGGGAGAGGGGAAGAAAAAAAAAAAGAAAAGAAAAGAAAAAAACTTGTCTCGAAAGGTGCTTTCATTTCGAAATGGCTGATTTCACTCACAGAGTTTCGCAGGGTTGAAATTGGACCTGAAAAGAAACCATTACAGGTTTTCCTTATCAGCATTGCTGTTAGAGTTACTCCGTGCCGAGGCAGGAGAAACCTTCTGTTGACGTTTCGACGTTTGTGTCTATCCGAGGGAAGGAGGTGTTTGTTGAGGGGGGTGGTGTTTTACGCACTTATGTTCCCCATCCGTCCCAGGAACTGTCACTCTGCGTCCCCACAGCCCCGGAGCCCCGGAGCTGCACCGACCCCTCTCCCAGCCGCCTCTAGCCGTGACCATCGGAGCCAGGCCCCGCCGCGCCCGGGGAGGACGAAGATGCGCCAGCAGAAACGACGCTCTCCCTGCCCATCGCCCTTCTCACGCCTCGCACGGAGGTACCCCGCACCCGGGAGGGGGGGAGCGCAGGCAGAAGGATTCTTGGGGTGGGCAGCGGGACGGGGAGGTAGCAGTAACCCGCTCCACCGCCCAGGGTGCTCTGCCCTGCGGCAGAGCTGGCTCAGGACAGGCTGTCGCGGGTCTCGGCAGCTCTCCGGTGCTTCCGGAGAGCCGGGCGGGCAGGGGAGCGCCAGCAGGTTGACTGGGGCTTCTGAGCCACCCTCCGCTGCTCCCCCGCCCCGCTCCAAAACCTCGCCCTTCAAAAGGAAAGCGAAGAGGTCAGACAGCGCGGAGCACGGCCTGGGAGAAGGCCCGGGGACTGGACGGGAACCGTTCATTACCCATTTCGGTGACCGGCGCGGGGAAATAGAGATCCTCTTTTCTTTTCTCTCCTCGCACCGGCGCCCTCCCTCCCCCGCTTCGCTACGCAATGCTCACGCGTCGCGTCCAAATGGCTAAAGGAAGTACTGGCTCGAGCTTTCAAAGCCGCAGCGATCCGCTAGCCCGGGTCTCAGAGTGCCCCCTTCCCGTCGGGGTTTTCTCGCGGGGAGTGGGGTCCGGGAGCAACTGAACAGGAAGAAAAAAAACCCCAACTGAACGGGACGCTGTGTTTAGAGGGGCAGAGCGGGGGAAGGACAAGGAGATGTCGTCAAAGCTTTATTTGAAAGCAGGGGAGCGCCCTGCGATTGGCCGGTCCCCACGCCCGTCTGGTGGCGGTGTTCTTCTCCCTCCCCACCCCCGCCATCACCAGGCGGGAATTATCGTTGTGGGAGAAGTCAGAGTAGGTTGTAGGGGAGGAGGGTGAAGTGAAATGAGGAGTCGAAATTAGTTAAACGGAAAAGAAAAAAAAAAAAAAAGAACAAAAAAAAGAGAAAGAAAATCCTCTCCA
>VZSE01006402.1:59520-87994 GCA_013398275.1 Promerops cafer
CCCCGCGGATAAGGTGCACCATCCACTATCGGCGCGCCCGCAGCCGGCCCCGGGCCTGGGCGCTGGGCTGGCGCATCCTCCGCCGCGTTTTCAGGGCGCTGGGGCGGCGCTGGCCGCGGCGCCTCGCCCTGCAGCTGGTCCTGCGGCGAAGGCGCCGCGGGAGCCCCCGGCCCAGGTAGGACACCGGGAGCGGGGCTGCTCGGGGGCGGCGGGAGCAGGAACAGGCGGCCCAGCGCCGGTGGCAGCGCCGCGGGGTCCCCTCCGCGCCTCATGCTCAGATGGCACCGGGAAACACGTTAGATTTCTGCAGGCGGGATGTTTCTGTGCGGGTTGGTTTTTTTTGTTTTTTTTTTCTTTTTTTCAACGCAGTAGAAAATGTCCGGTTCTTTAAAAGTTACTGTTACTTATTTCTGCTTTGCCTCCCACTTTTTGAGACGTTTTCTGTATAGTTTATTACGAAAATATAAACCCTCCAACCCTTACCATCCTCTTCAGACAGTTTCTTGCAAACAAAGAACATAGATATTGCTCTGAAGAGAGAAAATGACCACTGTTTTTCGACTTTCCACTCTTATAACAACAGTGAAATACAGTGGCCTACTTTTCCTTCCCTTGTTGTTACGAAAATATGGGAAATAAGGGTCAGAGCGGCTGAGCAGCGTCAGAAAGATTAATTAAAATACACTCGTATGAAGGACCTTGAGAGACATCCGAGGCTCAGGCAGTTTTAGAGACTTTTTCCTTATTGCAGAGTGCAAAATCGGGTCGTTGTGGACCTGGGCGTTGATTGTCACACATAAAAAATAACAATAATAATTAGACATACAGTGAAGCGAAAGTGCATATTAATTTTTATGAGAATTTGAGGACTGTTCTGCAAAATCCTCATAGAAGGTTATTAGAGCATTCCACAACCTCCTCTAAAATGGAGCACAGTCTGGAAAAGAACAGAGGTGGAAAAGAAGTAGAAATATTTGCCTCAAAATGACTTCAAAAATAGAGACCATTTATTTTACACATATATATAAATAGATGTATAAAATTTTTAACCTTTCAAGCTATAGGACTCAGGATGTGGATATAAAATAATTCAGAGTTTCCCACCTCCACTCTCTGTTTAGATTGCTTCCAGTGCTATTTGAATAAAAATTGTGGGGCCATACACACAGAGACACACACATATAAAAACTTACATACATATTTATAAATATATATATCAGAAACTATAGACAGTTTTCGTTGTTGCCTTCAAACCCCTAATTTTTTTGCATTTGTAGTAGGCCTCATTTCTTCATTCTACACTAAATGGGGGAAAAAGAAACTATAAATTCTGTCCGACCTGAAAAGCATGAGTCTCAAATACAAACTTAAGTATGAGGGTGCTAATCACCTCGAAGTAAACTCTCTTGTAGCAAGGACAAAATCCCTCATGGATCCGAAACTGTGGCTATTATTTTCTCACCCTATTTCCACACTTGCCTTAAATAGTGTTACATTTTATCCCCTTCCCCATAGCTTTTAATCAGGCAGAATAAGTTTTTCTAATGCCAGTTATCTCTAGACTGCAAATCTCATTTTGAAGGTCCTGGGATGGAGTAAGACACGTGTGTGTTTAATTTAATAATAATAAAAAAACCCCACGAAACAAAACCAAAAAACCCTATGAAAAGTACAGTTTTGTAACTGTCTAGGGTAACATATAATGGAGTTGTGGTGGCCCCATCTCTGGAAGTGTCTGAGACCAGGCTGGATGAGGCAGGGCGGTGGGGTGGGATTGGAAGTAGTATCTCTGAAGTCCTTTCCAACCCTAACCAATCTCTCATTACAAGATATACTCTGTGAAGTGTTTATTCATTATTACTTTAGTTTCTTTGATTTATGTTTGAACTTTTGTGTGTGGTTTGGTTTTGGCTTTGTTTGTTTGGGATAATTTCCCCCATGGCACAACTTCTGAAAGACTAAAATTAAGGTGATAGATTTTCCTGTTCTTAACCAATATGTGTAATTAGAATAAATATCTTTGCAAATATTCTGGCATTTTAAACTGAAGAGAAGAACGATAATGTTAAATTATTTCTGTACATGGGTATTGCTTCATTTTTAGTGTAACTCAGATCAACTGTTTCCCCTAACCCCCTTAGATGAAAAACAGGTTACTTCCATGCAACCTCTCCATTGCACCTCCTACCCCTGCCTCTCTTGTGCACTTTTTGCCTATTTACAAGCTAGGAAATACCAATATTATGTTCTTTATAGTTTGTCCCTATAGTATTTAATTAACCCCGAACCTATTATCCAAATACTTGTTAGAAAAAACATAAATGTTTTGAAATTTTTTGTTGTTGTTGAAAGGGTAATACTTGCTAAGCCTTAAACAGGACTTAAGATGGCTGTGTTTCTTAACTGAAACTTACTTCTTCCATCCTTTATGCTGCAGGGTTACTGTACTGTAGTATTAAAATGGATCTGTTTTCAATGTCAAAGATCTGTATGGTTGAAAAATGATTCTAAAATTAAATAAGAGCAGAAATGTAGGATAGGGACATTGCTTAACGTGATTTTTTTTTTTTTTTTTTTTTTTTCTTCCNTGTAGGATAGGGACATTTCTTAACGGTTTTTTTTTTTTTTTTTTTTTTTTTTACTTCCGTGAAAATATTTTTGCAGTAAGGTGTGCTGGGGGGAAAAGGTGGGTTCACCTTCCTTCCCTCAAGATACAAGTGCAACACAAGGTTCTTTTTCAAAATACACTAGCATAGGCTGCTTTATTATTACCCTAACTTCAGATATGAGTCTGTGTTGTTATGTTTTGATTAATTTTAGGTCCTCTGTTGGTACTAGAATGATAGAATATAAGATCTTTAGATCTTAGTTTTTAGAGGGAGAAGAAATCATATTATTTCAATCATGTAACTTAAAATGCTGTGACTTAAAAATATTTTAGTAGTTTGATATGTGATTTGGAGGGTTAATAATGTTGGGACATAATAATGGGACAGTATTTCTTGTTTTACACTATTAGCTTTTAACATAATTTAGTGGAGATGGAGGTACAGACAGGCCCTCTCATTCGGAGTAACATCTTTATTTTCAAATACATTGACATGTGAGTGTGCATTTTTTTTTTTTTTTTCTTCACAGAATTAACTAGGCTGGAAAAGCTCTTTAAGTTCATTGAGTCCAACCTATTTTTATGCTTATATACTCACAAAAAGATACGTATTCCTATGTTTATACATACAGATGCATAAAATCCACGATCAATAGTATTTCACAGAAAACAAGGCTAGGCAGTGATAACCTGTGACCCTGCCACACATCACTATTGATTTGAAATTTTAAAATACCTGGTAGACATAACCAACGAGGTTTTCTCCTTGGATTTATCTCTACGTGGTTATCATTAAAGTCAGAGAGCACAAGAAGAACTGGAAGATACTTTGTCTTTTGGGTGGGGGATCATCTTACTTTCTTAGACTTTACAGACTTTTAAAAATCCACTCTTTTAAACACTATTTATTAATTTTTAATTTTTATTTTTTTATTTGTTTCAAATTGTCTGTCTGTCCCCAGGGCCACTTTGCACCATGCACTGTAGAAAAACCACGATGTGGGAGTTCACCACCAGTCCCTGGCAAGCGAGGGTTTCACCTCAAATGTTGGACCCTGATCTTGCAATGTCACTTGCCCCAGAAACTTTGCAAGGGAGGCTCAGAAAGCCACTAAAGGAAGACATTTTAGTGAACCTCTGTCTTGTCTGTTCGAGGATAGGGGGATAAATCTGTGTTTATTTCTCCTCATCCGAGGATGTCTCTGCTTTCGGCTAATAGTAAATGTATACATAAAATCACCGTGCTTCGGTTTTTGTTATGCAGTGCTCTGTGGCGTAGTTCTTATCTTCTGCAAATTAAAAACAAAAAAAAAAAAAAAAGGAGATTAGGGAACTGACATTGTGAGATGTGGGGGGGAGGGGAAAAAGCGCCCCCCCCCCAAAAAAAACCCCACAAACAAACAAACAAACAAACAAAATGTCTGCCCTGGAACTTCGAGGTGGCAGAATAAAAATTTCACGGCGCGGGTCGTGGGTGCCGACCACCCGCTCCCCCTCGACGGCTGCAGGGGGGCGTGGCTTGTGGCGGGGGTATGTGTCACAGCCGTGTGTGTGTGGCCCTGCAGCGGGGAGACGCTTGGCGGAAAGCCAAGGGGCGAAGCCAGAGGCTTGGATTTTGGGAATCTTTTATGGCTACCTAGCCTCCGGCTGGGCGGCTGGAAGGGCACCTTACCCTGGCGGGCTCTGGCCGCGGCTTTGCTGTTCCCGGGAGGCTCTAGCAGGGGCCGGGCTGAAGCGATTCTCTCCTATCCGGTGCCATTATGTTGGTCGCAGACATGCTGCATCCGATCCGCCAGCTCTGGGCAGGCGCAGGACGGAGGGATGGACCCCCGACCCACCGCTCGGAGGGGCTCGGCCAGGCCAGGACCCCTTTCGGAGACAGAAACTAGAGCCATCACTCGTTAAAAAAATCCCTCTCTATCCCGGGAAAGTTCAGGTCCGTCGTCCCTCCGTCATGTCGTCGACACCCGCGTTAGATACTCGCTTGGCACGTCCCACCTGTCCCGGCCGAGGCAGCTGCCGTGGAAGCCGTTTGCCCGCGGGTCTGCGCCCCACTCCCCTGCCTTCGCAACCCACTCCGATATCGGGAGAGCTTGGGGGCGCAAGGCCGCCGCAGCCATCCCCTCTCCCCAGAGAGGAAAATCCCGCGAGAGCCACCCGCGCTTGAGCGGGGATGAAACCGGGCTACCCTCGGAGGTGCCGTGCTTGAGGACCAGGCTGCCGGCATCCCGCGGTCCTCCGGCGCCCTGCCGGTGCCCCTCTCCCCGGGCGGGTGTGCGCATTTTACCTCAGCCGCTGAGAGGCAGGGGGAGAGCGGAAGCCGCAGCGCAGCCCCGTCCCGCCAAGGCAGTGCTCCGCGCGGGGAGGGTCCGGGGGGGGGCAGGAGGGGGAGGTTGTACGAGGGGGTGGCCGCTGTCCCCGGGAAAGGAGGAGCTGGGTCGCAGCCACGGGCGAGATCGCAGCCAGGGGAGAGGGGAAGCCAGCGGCGGCCGTGCGGCTCAGGTCGGCGGGGGGCGATGGAAGGGTCCCCCCGGAGCGACGGCGACCGCCTGTGCAGCGCCGCCGCCCGCGGGGACCACGAAGAGGTGAGGAAGCTGCTGCACGCGGGCGTGGATCCCAACGGGACCAACGCCTTTGGGAGAACCCCTCTGCAGGTACGGAGTACAGGGCAGAGGGGGTAGCTGGGTGGGGGGCAGGGGGGAAACTCTGCTCTTCCACGTCGGCGGGGAAAGGTGGGTGTTTCATGTTTCGAATTAATTTTTATTGTTATGATCGGAACCGTACTGCAGCCGCAGCTGTCTGAATTCAAATGGGCCCTTTACTTTTTACTAAGCCCTACCGCCCTGAAAATACAGTGTGGAGTTTAGTGGGGAACCGCTGGCAGCAAACGAATTTTTCTAGGGGATACTCAAAAGGAGAAGTGGGACTGCAAAATCCGCTTCCAGATAACCTATCCAGACAGGTTTGGGGAATGATCTGCACTCCGAGTAAATTTCTTGAATTTTTAAATATAGCACAAACAGGTCTCTTTTCCCTAAGGAAATCGAAGTGGGGTCTCTTTCTAGTATATTTACGAACAAAGAACCTAGAAACTGTGCTGGTAAAAATTGTAACTTGAAACTAGGTATATATTAGTAGTCACCTCTTTTTTTCTTTTAGCAGCAGTGATTTTAATATTCTCTATCCGTCAATAGTGGCAGTATTTATTGATAGATGTTAGAAGTACCAGTACGTAGAATTGCTTTCCAGGCAGCTTGAGAGTTAAAAGTGTGTTATATTAATCGGCATACTTAAGCAGACACTTTTAAAATGTTCATTAAACGATTAATATACTGTGATTTAAACTAGAGTTGTGTATCTCATAAAGAAGATTTTTGGAGTTGTCATTTGAAGAGATATAGGTAATGACTCATCAGCTGAGCTGAACAGCCATTTTGCTGTTTTGTCCTTGCAGTTTACATGAATTTTTTTTCTGAAGTATATTACCGAGAAAGGCTCTCAGAAACTTATTCGTTTTACTTCTGTTTTATGTTCAAATTACAGATGAAAAGAATCTCCAAATTCCTATAAATTATCTCTTTCCTCATTTCAGAACTCATTAAGTTCTCTTTCTCTTGTCAGCAACTTGCAAAATGGCTGACACTCGAATATGTGGACTCCCTTTTTCTTTCTGGAAAAGATTCATATTGAGAATTTATATATTATAACATTTATAAGTATTTTCACACTTCTACTATAAACACACCAAATTATTTGAAGTGCACAAACCAAAGTTCCAAGGAAAAAATTGATGGAAACACCTATTGTCTTAAGATCTTTTTCAGAGTGTTAAGTCGCAATCTATGGCAGTTTAAATTCCACTGAAAATGACCAGGACAGTAAGGGAAGTAAAACCCCATGTACGGATTTATTTTGGTTTTTGGTTAATTTGGGGTTTTTTGTTGGGTTTTATTCAGTTGTGTATGGTCAAATATTGCCAAAAGTTTCTGCTGCTGGCAGAAAAGCAGAATGTCATTAAGAACTTGCCATTTAGACGCAATCATTTGGAATTTTCCATCAGTTAAGTTTTGTGCATTGCTCGTGAGCACTGAGCAGCTGCTCTCACACCTCTGAGAAGAAGACAGAGCTGAGAGAGAAAAAAAAAAGAAAAAAATATTGGTCCGAAACTCAGGAGGGGAAAAAATCGAAAATATCCACACCGAATGCCGAAAGAACCCACACCCAGCTGCATTCCCCCTTTGCTGTGCTGACCGTTGATAAATCAATAATGCATTTTAAGTGATACCAACCTTAATGCAAGGTCCCTCAGGGCTGCCAGAAACACGTGGTGTGTATATATAGTATACAAATATTTGCAAACTCTTTATGTGCATAAATATATTTAATGCACTTAAATATATGTGTATGTCTAAATGTATTTATAGTACATATACATGCACTATTTATTATATAATAAAGGGTAGATAAACGGTATCCGTATGGTGTGTATATATCTGTACACACACACATAGCTGCATCTGTATCTTTGTATAAACATGTGTGTGTACATATATATGCTTATACACACACCACAAATACCATCTATACCATGGTGTATATAAATTGCATGAATGTGAAGCAGAACATACACATGTGTTGTATCTAGTCTGGAAACCACTAGCTAATATTTTTAATTTATCATCTAATCATGGACTATCTCTAGTTGGAAGGGACCCGAATGGATAATCGCACACGGCTGTCACAATGTATGCAGGTCACGACTACAAGTAGCCGACATAGCAGAATGACGCCCCAAAAGAGAAGCCGGTCAGGCCGTCGCCAGCCCCCCCGGCTGCCCCCCGGACCCTCCGCGGCGGCGGTGCCCGGCGGTGCTCGGGGCGGGCGGGCGCTGACGCTGTCTCTCCCCGCAGGTGATGATGCTGGGCAGCCCGCGGGTGGCCGAGCTGCTGCTGCGGGCCGGAGCCGACCCCAACCGCCCCGACCCGCGCACCGGCTGCCTCCCGGCGCACGACGCGGCCCGCGCCGGCTTTCTGGAGACGCTGGCGGCGCTGCACCGGGCCGGGGCGCGCCTCGACCTACCCGACGGCCGCGGCCGCCTGCCCCTCGACGTGGCGGCGGGGGGCCCTCACGGAGCGGTGGGGCGGTACCTGCGCGACCTACCGCCCCTTCCGGGAGCCGGCGGGGCCGCCGAGAGGGCTGCGCGCTGACCTGCCCTCGGCCGTCCCGCCGAGTCCTTGTCCCTTGGTCCCCCGCAGCCCACCTCCCCCGCTAGTATCTCTGCCGCCGAGTCACCAGCGAGCCATCGCGGCTGGCGGCGCTCCCGATGTCCGTCTGCTGGGAAGGGTACTCCTTTGTCCCGTTATCTCCAGGGCTCTTCCCGTGCGTACCGGGCACTCCGGCTCCCGCTTCTGCGAGAAGACATGTGCTGAGATTTTCTCAATTTCCTGAGAAAAAGACGGAAAAAATCCAAAACACAATCAAGACTAGTGCTCCTGCTTCTCCCTCTCCGGCGAGCAGAGCAAAAGCTGCAGACGGTTCTTTTGTGCTCTAGCGAGGAAAAAAAAATCGCCTTTCCCCCCGCTTTTTTTTTAACAGTAAAGCTGCTTAGAGAAGTGGGAACGCTATGTTTCCCTTACTGGCTTGCTCACTGCCCTGCAAGGCCTTGTATTTTAGTTATTCCTTGAGATCCTTTTATGTTGTCACACTCCAAAGTAGTGAACACTTTAGCCATATCATTCACAAATTTAATTAATCCCCAAATCTTCTCCTCTCACCAGGCCACTGAACATACAGTTTTAACACCAAGATATAACAGTAATTGAATAGTAAAAACTTCAACGCTGATCAGCATTACAGTTTGGGAACTACAAGCATTTTGTGTAGCTGTATTTATGGAAATACGTGTGAGAAAACAATTGGCAGTCAATTAGTTACTGCATTGTTTTTTGCATTTGGAGACCCCATTTGCTCAGAAGGTATGGACAACGAGCTTCTTATTTTTAAGACAGCTTTCCTGGTCTCTAAACCAGATATTTGGAAACAACAATAAATGACCGAGTTTGATTATAAATCTGGATCTTTTCACACTTCTTGGTTTTTGTTTTCTGTTTTTTTCTGTGTAACTTCTATCATCTACCTGATGTTCATACCACTTACGTGTGATTAAATACCTGCTATTATTCAGTAATAAAACATGAAAAAGATTGGCTTAAAAATAATTCAGTCCTCCTGTTCGACTATTTAATGGTTCTGTATGCAGCACCACTTAGTTGGGTGGTGTTATTTATTTCAACTTTGTTCGTTGCTTTCAATTTTTGTGTGTGCGTCTGCATAAATAAATGTGGATACACACAGCACAATCCCTCAGGTCAGATAAGAGGACTTTTTGCAGGTATGCATTATTTAAGCACATACACACACAAGTTAAAAATACCCAAGTTGTTTATTTCGTTGTTGAAAACAACACCTAAAGTGCAAAAAGAAAGCTTACCTGCACTTTGTACCTTTGCATAGGTTTATAATCTATTTTTAGAAAGGGGGAGGGTTTTCCTTTGGGTTAGGGCACAGGTCCTGAAGCAGATTCAGACCCATTTCTTTAAAACAGGAGCAGGGTTGTTTCTTAGCTCTTTGGGGGACAAGTGGAGAGCGAGCCCCATCACAGAGGATGTTTGGCGTCTGGGAGCAAACCCATCTGGGGCAGGGAGGGTGGGACAAGTCAGACTCAATGATGCTTGTGGCTCCCTTTCCAACTCAAAATAGTCTGTAATTCTCTGAGTTTTTTGTTTTTTCTCCCGACCCTCCAGGCGGGCGGGAGCCCAGTTCAGCCTCTCGAGCTGAGGCCTGAGGGCAGGTGTTTGGCAGAGCTGTCGCGGCGGGGCGCAGAGCATCCATTCACATGGCACATCATCCATCCCAGCGTCTGGGCTCGCTGTCCCGGTCCCTGCCGCCGGCTCTCCTGCCTGCAGGCTGCTCACCCTGTGGGAAGGAGGGCCAGAGCTCTGGGAAGTCCCCTCCGAAACATGGCAGAGGGAGTGGCATTCACACCGGGATGCCCACGAGGTTTTCACCAGCCTCTCCCCACTCAGGAGAGCTGTGCCAAAGGAGTGTAACCGTCCAGAGGCTTTGGCCTCGGAGTTGCCAAAGCCCAAAACTTCCTTGGGAAGTTGTCTGAAGAGGATGGAAAGTTCTAGGCATGGAGTTATGTATGGTGATTTCAGAGTGATGAAAATGCGGTTCATTCTTTGGACAAGGAGCCAGCAGTGCTGTGAGCTACAAAAAGCACACCTCAATTGTGTGTGAATGCCAGCATCTGAATAATTTGACAAGATATTTTTCAATTGTGCTGTCCTCTGCCAAATTTTAATAAAATACCTTCAGGTGTAATGGCACTTAGGAAAACAGAGTTTGTTATGACACACTACAAAAAGTTATTCTTTTAGAACATGACTCCCAAGCTTTACAACAGGCAACATCCCTTCCAGATACACCCAGGTTTATTGTGTCTAAGGGTCCACAGGTTTTTAAATCTTGTGTTCAAAGTCTTTGAAAGCTTCAGGGAAAACAGGAAAAACAAAAACTGTTTTAGAAAAGAAAGTCATCACCCCACCTTGCCTGGAACAAAGAAGTGGAAATAACATTAACTTCATTGCCTACTTACACAGAAAATAAGCCTAATGTACTGTAAATCCCAGGAAGAAAATGGAAATGCTCAGAGCCCTTACAGAAAAAAGTGAGGATTTGAAGATGGAAAAGGCAAGCCAAAGTACCAAGTGTTGGAGAGGGAACCTCTGAAGACATTTCTGTCTTTTAAGTGCCCTGGTGGGGCAATCACTCTCAGGGAAGAGATGATACAACTAGTCGTTCTATTTTTATTATTTTTTTATCAGATTTTAACCAATCCTAAACCAACACTCACTGAAGTAATGAAACTTTTTTTTCCCCCCCCCAAACTACCAGGGGAAAGAGGCAGAAGTACTTTAAAATACAGTAGGAACAAAAGACATAACACTCTTTTTCTTAGTGGAAATGTACCCAGAGGACCAATGTCTCCACATTCCTGTCTCTTACTATGTATTTGTAAGCATCTTTATGCTTTTGGTAGAAACACTTGCAAACTAAGTGTTTCTGGGCTGGAGAAAGTCCAAGAAGGGGTAGTGAAAGGAGAGGTATTCCGTAGGAGTTGAAAACCAAGAATCTTGCAACTAAAGGCGTCAGGCTGCCTCCCAGAAAGGTACACGGATGACTGCCACTGGATCTGGCACTGCTCTTGTTATCGAGTGTTAGAGCAGTATTGAGAGTGGGCTGTGAGAAGCCCTGTTTACACCTACAGCTTCAGGCAAGTAAGGACCAAGGGGACAAAACACCTAGAGTTTAGCTGACACCATCAGCAGAGGTCATGGTATTAGAAATACC
This sequence comes from Promerops cafer, assembly GCA_013398275.1. NCBI lineage: Eukaryota > Metazoa > Chordata > Aves > Passeriformes > Nectariniidae > Promerops > Promerops cafer. The sequence continues at coordinate 70,541 of VZSE01006402.1, forward strand.
CTATTTCCTACCATCAAACTAGGTAGCTTTTGCAATGTCTTCCTTGTGCTAGAGGAACCACACTGTAGGAAAACAAACAACTGGACAGACTTCATGTGTCCTCTAGAATATGTTTCACTTACAACAGGCACTGTTGTTAGTTCCAGCTGGGTCTCATCTATGACACCCCAATGTTCAGATTGAAAACATACTTTCAAGTATGCCTAATCACACAGGTCTTTGCACCACAAATTGCCTAAGCCAATTCATAGCAAAGGTGGTGGAGAAATTGACAATCATCTAAATAAACAATAGCAAATTTTTGCAAAAGTCTGATAAAATGTTAATTTAAATTCTTTTGCACTGTCCTGCTTCAGCCAACACTGCAATAACAGTGGGGAGAAGCAGCAGCCGTTAAAACAGTTAAGCCAGAATTTCCATCTTAGAAGGCTGATTCCACCCAGTGCTGAGCATGTCCTGAATTAATTTCTCCTCTTATTGATACTCAGCTGGTTTCAATAGACAAAATACTCTCTTGCTGGTTTGTTCCAGGAACACCAACTGCTCTCAGATCTGTTTTGAATACTAATACAAAAACTCAATTCTGATGTCATGTGCCACCTATGCCAATTCTCAGAGATGCTTTGGATATTAGCATGAAAGAGTGTGAAGCCTTAGATAAGCGAAAATGAGATATGAGTGGGCAATCTCATGTTAGCAAGATAGATCAATGTTAGGCCATAAAGAGGCCTCTTTAGAGAAAACAGAAAAAGGACAAAATGAGTAAATCTAATGGCCTGCCTCCTGGTATAGTTTGTGCGAGAGCACAAGCAGAACTCCTAATGAACATCATTGAAGAGATAGTTGGACAAAAGCTCCTGTGAGTGGGTCTATATCTTCTGTTGCATGTCATTTGCATGTTGAACTTACCCTGCTGTGACACCTCTGCCTGTGGTCTGTGTAGACCTGGATGTTTAATAAAGTTCCAATCTCTGCCTTTGGATGCCAGCTGAAAACTGAGTAAGAAATTGGCTATTTACTGTGGCTATTTCCTGTGTTTCCTGGTCCTTGCCTAATATTAGCATGCCTCTTGCTTTGTGTATCTGTGCTAATTGCAAGCATTCAGGTCCACTCAGTCTCCCCTCTGTATATATGGGAAAGAAAATCAGGCTTTGAGCATTTATTTCTAACATACCCACTGTTTCTCAGTTGCATTTCTCTATTCCCCCAAGGGATATCCTGCAGAGAAGCATGCAAGAATGATCTGTTCTTCAGCAGTTCCTGCCAGCTCTAGGGGTGTTCTCTTCAACCCAAAGTCAAGACAGCACTCAGGCCATACAAATCAGTAAGTTTAGGACAATTCCGCTGGAGAATGAGAAGAAGACCTGGAAAACTAGGTAAAATTCCACTGGCTAATACTTTATTAAGCTTTCCATGGTTCTAATCCATTTTGTATGACATGTAATTTACCCACAGAGAAGCTACTTCATTTGCTTTAGTGCTCACTATTTAGGTACCTGTCTTGAAGTGAATGGTGTTTAGAAAAGGCTTTAAAGTGGTCTGGGAAACATACACATAGAAAGCAAACGTGTTTCTTGCTGAAAGCTTTGTTAATTTTTCTACAAGACAGTAAGTGATGTTAGTGTAAAACCAAAAGTGTATAACATGTCAAACTTAACAACGCAAAACCATGAAGTCTCTGTAAGATGAGCAATGATACCAGTCAAGCTTGGAGGCCACACTTTGGAACATGGGATGTTTGAAAACTAGGCAACAGCCACAATTTACCATCCTATATCCTGTTAAGCCATTCCCCAGACCAAGATACAATTTTCTAAGAGCCTCAAAATGGTACTTGCTAACAGTGATTCTGATGTTATGATATAGGAGCAACATCAATACTCTGCATGAGAAGGCAGTACTCCAAATCCTTCACAGCAAATGGACTGAATAACAGTTGCCAAAAAAAAAAAAAAAAAAAAAAATTGTCATGGAGAGGCACTCAAACTGAAGTATGGCAACTTTTATCAGTGAAGCCCTCTACCCATCCCTGTCTCATTCTTGTGAAACCAGACACATTTTGAGTCCAAGAAGGGGACGTGATTCTTTGTTAGAATGTTTACTTGGTTTTAGTAATGCAGTACATACAATATGTATCTTCTTCCTATCACACCTGCCTACAATAAATGCATTTCTTAAAACTGTTTAGAAAGACCATTAAAATCACTTATATTTGGTCCTATCTTTACATAATTAAACATTGTCCTATGCTTTTCTTGCCGATTACCATCTCTGTCTGTAGTCCTATGGATAAATCACTTGCAACACATTTCAGAGTATAAAATGTACACTGAACTTTGCAAAAAACACACTACCAGAGTTTTACAGACTTTATATACAAATTCTGCATGAGATACCATTGGGCACCAAGCCTGTGTTGACAGAGCAAGTAAATATCACACAAAGGTCTCTTCCAGCCCAAACCATCAATGACATATAGCCCAATCCTCCCACCACGGGCAGTGACACCTTCCACTAGTCTTGGCTGACCAGAACTCTGTCTACCTGATTCTGAATGCTTCCAAAGATATCCACAACTTCTCTGAGCAACTTGTTTCACTGTCTCAGCCGCCCCATCATAAAAACCATTTTCACATCCAATCTACATATACCCAGTTTAAAACTATTGCCCTTTATCCTGTCACTACAGGCTGTGGTGAAATGTCTCTCTCCCTCTTCCTCATAAGCCCCCTCTATGTTCTGACAGGCCACTCTAAGGTCTCCTTAGAGCCTTTTCCTTTCCAGTCTGAACAACTCCAACTGTCTCAGCCTGTCCTCTTTGGAGAGGTGTTTCATCCCTCTGATCATTTTTGTGGCCCTCTGCTGGACTTGCTCCAACACATCTTTCTTACAGAGGACCCCAAAGCTGGATGCAATACTCCAGGTATGTTCTCATGAGAGCAGATGGGCAAAATCACCTCCCTCAATCTGCTTTTGATGCAGCCCAGGATGCAGTTGGACTTCCGGGCTGTGAGTGCACACTGCTGGCCCATGTTCAATTTTTCATCCACTAGTACCCCAAAGTCCATCTCCACAAGGCTGATCACAACCACCTTTGCCTCAACTCAAATGCGGCACCTTCTGCTTGGCCTTGTTGAACTTGGGCCCCACTCAGGGAGCCTATCAAGCTCCCTCTGAATGGCATTCCATCCCTCACTCACCACTCAGCTTGCTGCTTTTGCCTTCCACAAACTCAATACCACGATCTTACTTAATTGATGAAAATACTACACAGTACTGGTCCTAGACCTCCGAGGGAAACCACCTGTTCCTGGTTTCCCCTTGGACACTGAGCTATTGACTGTAACTCTTTGGATGCAGCCATTCTTACCTAGTGTTCTCACCTAGCCTTGCACATGAAGAATTTGTAACAGAAATGTGTAACAGAACCCACTACTGTGCCACTCTCCTGTGACATTAAGTACCCAGTATATAAACCAAAAAATATTAGCATAACAATTACCACTATATGTCACTTCCAAATGCAAAAAGAGAAACCCAAGGAGATTGAAAATGGACATGCAGAAAAAGCTTTCTCTTAGAACACTCAGGTATGAATTTCCTGCTCTGGCTCTGATCCATTTCACCAAAAGTGCCTATGAAAGAAAGATAAACATGAAAACCATTCTTAAAGCCAGATATATGATTTGGCTTAGTGGAAGGTACTGAAAGGTATGTTCAAGCTCTGGCTCCTACAATCCAAGTTCTTAAAAAACCACCAGGAAATATAGAAAATCGGTTAAGCTAGTATCTGAAAAGCACCTCTGTTGGTTTTGCTAGGAAGAATACACCCAGATCTAAAGGCTCTCACAGCAGGAGACTGGGTGTCTAACAGAAAAAGACTAGGAAGCTAAAATGCTTGTGTACCTGCTTTCTTCTATTTTCCTTTGGATTAGTTGGTTTTTTTTACAATACTATGAGGATCCTTACTGTTTACGTTTCTGATCTTTTCCTTGCATTCTGATCCACTTCTGCCTCAGCAATCCCTGCTGTTCAGGGACTTAGAACCTAAAGTTCTGAGCAGCACAGTATTTTCTAAAAGGTGTCTTTCTGAAAGTGTTGTTTACAAGGTATCATCACCAACCTGTTTCATGAATGGCAAAAATCATTGTGAGACATAATGACTAGAAGTAAATAAAACCCCCCACGATTTCCACACATCTTGGAGAAGCATACGTTTCATTCATTTTATTTACTGGACAAGGAGTAGCAGGTTATTTTATTAAAATAAAACTGTATTAAAAAATTGAAATGCATACATTCAAACCACTCGAGCACATTCATCACTTAATACAGGAACTAAAATTGGAGCTGTTCAATAAAGCAGAAAATGGGAGTGTTTGGGACACTGTCAGCAAAGTACTTTTTCTGTACAGTTCTGTAAGTCATGTAAGTACATCTTCAGGCACAAATTTGGTTTAGGCATTACTTCAGTCTCCAACACTAACTCATTACACAACTGCTGATGTAACAGAACCACCATAATTATTAAACTAGGTCTTCTAGCACACAAAACAAATATGCTGCTTTAAAAAAAATCACTGGAATAAAAAATATGGATGATGTATAAAAATAGTATAATTTTAATTTTAAATTGTTTATTCAGTTTTTTGGTTATGTTTCTGTTATATTTCCAAAGTGAATTGTAACCATGTGCCTTGTTGAAGGAAAAGATGGGAGGTAGAAACAGCAACACAAGTAGCCTGTGAATCTGCTTTCTTAGACAGTATTTTATGAAACTGCAACAACAATATTACTTAGACTTTCCTTCCTACCATCAGTTAAAAGGTACCACTGAATAGAGGATACTGACTTTTTTTCCTCTGTCAGATACAGTTTGTCAATAGGGCTATTTATACTTGAAAACATTCTCATAATCTAATTTTAACCATCCTATATGTGATCAAACCCATAAAGATTTTAACAGCAGCCTTACACATGATCATTGGTCAATTTTTAGTCCATTCTTTTAAGCTTTAAGGGACAATTTTTGAAGATATGACCTCTGAAAGCTCGAAAGTGATCCAATCTTCCTTGAAAGCACTGAAACTTCAAGGTTCATCCAGGTTGTTACTGCTTTGGCAGGATGACCGAACACTGCACCGTTGTCTGAAACACAAAGTCACAGGAGATAAATGTTTCTTTTGCCAATGCAGAATGAATTACTTTTCATTGTAAAGGTAGACTATGTAGCTTCCATTTGTGTACAAACAGGTGTAAATCCTTTCATGTGCATAGTATCTTCAACTTTTTCCAACACCACAGAAGTCAATATTATTACAAGGAGGGCATACACATACAGTGAGTTTTCATTACAGCTTTTACAAAGGTATGTGATAGGCTTATTGGTATGGAGAAAAACAATCATATTGCAAAAACACTAAATTATAGACTTTGGGCTCACAGACTACAAATGAAAAATTCTGCAGCATGCTTTCTGTGTCTTCTACATGACTTTCCATCAATTCTGAAGTACAGCTGTCAAGAACAGAAACCAGCTAGACGGCACTGACTGAGTGAACGAAACACTCAAGTTATGTAGGGACAGGCAACTTTGACACTTGCCACACTCAAGGGCAGGGTCTGAGAAATATTTTAATCTCAGATTTTGTGAGAAGTCCATGGCCTGCAAGTACCTCTGCATGTAAACCAATGCAACTACAGTTGAAGTGAAACCATGATGAATTTTCCTCCTCCATTTACTCAACTGAGCCAATATATTCTGATCACATATGTACATTCACTGATTTTGCTGAGATACTTTCTGAGGAAGGAAATTACACAAAAATATTTACAAGATTAGAGTTATACATACAGAACTTAGAAATTTAAGTTTCCGTTTGAGGTAGACTAGGAAAAAAAGACTGAAAAGATACTAAGAATTGTGCCCTTCAACTTGTTACCTGTCAAATCACATAAATGCCCAAGTGACTCCGTGATGAAGTGTACTGAAACACATCTACCTTACCCAATCTAAACTACCCAAGAGTATTCACTTACCACAACTCTCAAAATACAGCATTATTCCTTGTATCAGAGATCTGGCAAGAACAGAAAGGCTAGTACAGAAGTTCAAGAAAAAGGCAGGTAGTACCAGCACGTTTCCCCACAGAGCCAAGAAATTTACCTGACAAGTACTCACAAAAGCTCTGACACCCTACCACAAGCTGATCTTCTTACAACCACACTGTAAAAAAACATCAGTTCTAACAGACATTCCTTTTACCATTATAATACAGATTCTCTCCCGATACTCACAGGGTTGAGCCTTACTGTAATAAAGGTACAGAGCTCAACTCCCACTTATGATGAGCTAAAATTCTTTTCAACATGACAGTTCTTTTCTAACTAACACTTTCCTTAGCAAGGATTAAAAAAAGTCTACTTTATCAGTTCCCATATGAAATTGTCTGCTGTCACCAATTCATTTACTTCATGGGCAATGAGCCCATGTTTACATGATAAGTTTTTGTTATCAGTGCATTGGCTGCAGTTCTTGTTGCCTTTGACATCTCTTTCAATTGCCAACTATAGAAAAACTCCCATTGTCCTGAAAGCATCCCTAACATACCTGCACTTCCATCTGGGTTCTCTCTTTGTAGCTTGTTTCTGCTTCCAACCCTTGAATACTGCATTTTTGCTGCATTTTGCTGCTAGAGCTGTGTCCTGTTCAGGACAGGTCTTTCTGGTGGATCGCAACTATGCTTGCAGAATGCTGACCTTAAAGACCTGCCAACTTTCTGGAGCTCCTTGACTCTTCAGAGCTGTCCCCTATGAGATTATACATACTAGTTCACTGATTAAAAACAAGTGTGCTTACCTGAACTCCAGCAACTGTACTGTTAATTGTCTTACTTACTCCTCATAGGATGTTGAATGTCACAATTTCATGAGGATTACAGCAACAACTGCCAGTAATTATCACCTCACTAAACAACTCTTCTCAGATAACAGCATATCCAGCTGTATATCACCCATGACTGACCAGCCTATCAAGAAATTTCCTTGACACCAACCAGAAATCACTTGGACCACTGTGATCAACTGCATCATCTGCATTTCCCAACACATGACATAAATACCATGTGGTCATACCCTGTTCTGAAAGAGTGAGGGCTTTAACCTGACACTGGAAAATGATCTCTTTACAGCAAGAAAGCCATGAAATACTGGCCTAAAGACATCTTAGACAGTTAAAAAATAGTACACGTCAAACTACACTTGCACTCACTGACATATCACAGATTAAATGATACATTAAAGAGAAGCAATGGCAAGCAGCCTACCCTTTATCAAAAAAACAGCCCTTGGACATTTTGTTTCAACACTGCAGTCTTCCTCAAGACTACTGTGAGATTCAGAGGTGACACCACTGGCACATACGTTGATCTGGGATGAATACTTCCACACAAGGAGACAGAGAAATACAGGTGGGCAGAGACCGATAGCACATTTTCTCCTGCCAGGTGAAGTTCTTCCTGTCATAGCAGCCAGATTACAGATCTTGGAGAAGAAAAGCTGTGTCTACGTAAAGCTTTGCTGTTTCACATGCTTCCCCAATGCTAGAACAGCCATTTGCCCATCTGAGATGAATGGCTGTGGCTTGGATATATGGTGTCACTGATAGTAGTGTATGAGCTGCAGTCTTACTCAGCTTGCTCCTTGTCTGTGTTCCTTAACACATTTCCACAGGGCATGCAAGAGGTGCTGCCTTCAAGCTCTAGGAAAAGGTGCCTCCAAAACAGATCAGTTAAAAAAACTCCATCATCTGGCCTTCAAAACTTCCACTATAAAATATACTGAAGTACACTACAAGACAATAGTTTTTAAAAACTCCTTATGGTTCAATTACACACTTGTACAGAGGCACATACATGCATCTTTCTCTTTGCTTCCCTGCAAAATTGCCTCTCTCATTTGTTAACACCAATCCTTCATCTGCTTTATCACCACTGAATTCCCCAAACAGGAACATTTTTAGCCCTTCCTGATGTTCCTATGTAAAATTGAAGGAAGCCTCCAAAGCCTCTGGAGCTTCAGAATTTCTCACTATTCCAGAGTTCTTGTTCTTTCAAGTCATTAATGCTTGTGGCTCCTACTTTCTTGATATACAATTTCAATCCCCACTGCCTGTTTCCAGCTCTTCCAGTGCCTTCAGATCAACTCCCTTTCTCAGTACACTATCACTCAAACCTATCTGCAAAGAACATAAACACCTAAGAATTGCAAGTGAAACTATCTTGATATTCATCATTGATATGAGATAGTAAATATTTAAGAGAAAAAGTGTTAAGAAGCGACATTGGGACGGAGTGACCCTTCTTCTGGTGCATCACACTTTCTTCTTTCAGCAAACCGTACTTAGGGGACTGAGCTGGAAGAAGTACTTGACAATGAACTGAAAGAACAGCTGGTGTTCATTAAAGGGGAACATTGCAAATGTAGTGCCAGCTCTCTTTCACTCCCGATGAAGATTCAAGACAACGATGAAAAGGAACACAGGAGGACACGGCTCACTGAAGTATTCCTGCCAGAAACCAATGCAGATTCATCAGTACCTAAGCAGCACAATAGATTTGGGAATCACTTCCTCTCATGCCAGTATGAAAAAAAGTGGCTGAGGAATATCTAGCACATTTTACATTATTTGTTCGTACTCTGAGTTTGCTGTATAGGCATCTGTATTAAAAAGTGCAGTCCCATCCTCTGAAAATGTTTTCTGTGGATTAGAGGGAAGAAGCAATAGTGATTTTGTTGCCTCCCTTATCCATCCATGATACAACTTCCTAACGAATGCAAAAGGGAAAGGAAAAAGTCTGTTACCTCCCTCATATGTATAGAGGGAACATTACAGTAACTTTCAGATAACCAGGTGAGGAAGATTCATATAGATAATTTAGGCACTCCTAAAGAAAAGTAGGTTTTTCAGTAAAGAATTGACAAAAGACTAATTTCAAAAATTTGGGTTAGAATTCTACACACCTGACCTGGTCATTTATGCTTAAAAAGTGGCCAAGGTGAATTTTACTAAGTATGTCTTCATGACACTGAGTAAACTAGTGATGAGAAACACTGATACAACGTATTGGTTTCGCATGGCCTGGTTTTGGTAGCAAGGGGCTAAAGGGGTGGCCTCTGTGAGAAGATGCTGGAAGCTTCTTCCACGCCCAGCAGAGGCAATCCCTGGTGGCTCCAATAATGGATGTGCTGCTGACCAAGGCTGGGCCAATTAGAAATTATGGTAACACCTCTGTGATAATATACTTAAGAAGAATTCAAAACTAAAAGGGGTTGTGGAGTTGTAATTGCAGCCAGAGAAGAGTGGAGTGAGAACATGTAGACACCAAGAGAACTCTGTGAGAACTCTGCAGACACCCAGGTCAGTGCAGAAGGAGGGACAGGAGGTGCTCCAGGCGCTGGAGCCAAGATTCCTCTGCAGCCCGTGGTGCAGCCCATGGTGAAGCAGCTGTGCCCCTGCAGCCCATGGGGATCCCCGGGGGATGCAGAGATCCACCCACAGCCCGTGGGGGAGGTGCCCATGCTGGAGCAGGTGGATGCCTGGAGGAGGCTGTAACCCTGTGGGAGACCTGTGGAGAGAAGGGCCCTGCCCCTAGGCTGGAGCAGCCTGTCCTTGACAGACTGCACCCCATGGAAGAGTGACCCATGCCACAGCAGTCTGAGGGGGACTGGTGCCCATGAGATGGAGCCATGAAAAGCTCTTTGAGAACTGTCTCCCATAGAGGGATGCCAGGGTGCAGAAGGGGAACGACTCCTCTCCCTGAGCAGTGGGAGCAGCCTTGGGTGGTGAACTGACCATAACCCCCATTCCCTGTCTCCTTGCACTGCTGGGGGGGGAGGTGGAGCTGGAAGGAGGGAGGTGTGGGGCGAGCATGTTTTTAAGGGTTTATTTTACTTCTCATTACCCTGCTCTGATTTTGTTAGTAACAAATTCAATTAAGATCTCTAAGCTGAGCCTGTTTTGCTTGTGAGAGTATTTGATGAATGACTGTGGTGGTTTTGCCTGGCTTGATTTTTGATGAGGAGGGAAGAAGCCAGCCACGGAAGTGATCTCCTGGGAGAAGCTGCTAAAAGCTCCCTCTGTGCCTGGCAAAACCAATCGCTGGCTGGCTCTGAGAACAGGCACACTGCTAAGTCAATTAGAAAAGCTGGTAATGCCTCTTTGATAACATATATAAGGAAGACAAAACCATGGGAACTCTCTTTTCTTCCTCTCCTTGGAGGGGTGGCGGAGGGGGCCACTGGTCCCATTCCCAGCGGGGCTGCTGGACCATGCTGTGAGGGGCCATCCTTGTGCTGAGAGCAGCCCTGCAGCCGGCACTGGGAGTGGCCCCACAGATGAGACCGAGAGCAGCCGGAGCCAGGAGTGGCCGCAGGGCCGCTGCCATCTTGGCACAGCCAGCAACGGACTTTGCCTGCCTGGCCTCTTCCAGCCTGCCGCACCACAAACACAAGGGCAGAAGCAGTGGCAGCAGCTTCTCCTTTTCGATGCCCCACACGGAGACAGGCACTAAATGACGCCTGCGCTGTGGTGGCTGGTGTGGCCCGTGTAGTGGNCAGAATTCACCCCCAGCCCATGAGAAAAAGGTGCACGCGCTGGAGCATGTGGATGCTGAAAAGCTGTGATCTGTGACAGGCTTGAATAGAGAGAGAGAACCCTTGCTTCCCGAGATAGAGGAAGAGGACCCTTGCTTCCAAACTAGAACAGCTCATCCTTAAAAGACTATACCACATGAGCTAAAATGGCCCATGAAAAAACAGTTGTGAGAAAACTGCTTTGCCCATGGGACAAACTGTTTTGCCTCATGTTGCAATAGATTGGGCGGGACTGCTACATGTGAAAATTAGAACCATGTTGGAGAAGTTCACAGAGAACTGTCTCCTGTGAGAAAGACCCCATGGCACAGCAAAACAGACTCCCCTCCCTAAGTGAACTGCTAAGTGATTTTTAGAGGTGACAAACTGACTAAAACCCCCATGTTTTGTCTCTCTGTGCTGTCAGTGGGAAGGAAAGAAGGGCTGGGGGAGGGGGCAAGGTGTTCTAAAGGTTTTAGTTCTCATTATCCTGTTTTAATTCTGTTAATAATTTTTTCTTCATACCTTTTAAAGTTTTGAGCCTGTTTTGCCCTTAGACTCTTTTCTCCTAATCCTTATGTCACCCCATGAGCCTTTTAATTTCTCTGTTTCCCCTTCCTCTGCTCAACTATAGCAGAGGAGAATAAGTGAATGGTTTTTTGTGGGTGCTCTGGCATTTGGCCAGTGTCAAATCGTGACATTTTTGGTGGAGAATGTGGGCAAGCATGAGGACTTTAAGATAAGGATATTCCTTGGGAGAAATAACAGGTCAAACAACTATTGAATCACAAAATTAAGTAGAATGATAGTGGGAAATTTGTACTGTTAATTGTAGTGAAAAACCTAGGGGTGGATTTTTTGTGTAATTTGTCTTTTTGGTTTTGTGTAGTGATTATGCCTTAGATTTAGTGTAGAAATTTTTTTCTTCTCTCTAGTTTAGTTTAGTAGTTTTTTGTTGTTCTAACTAAGGATTATATGTTGAGTGTAATTTTGATGGTAATTCTTAAAGATGTCACTCATAGAGGCCAGGGATGGAATTATCCTGCTCTGATTTTGTTAGCAATAAATTCAATAATATCTCTAAGCTAAGCCTGTTTTGCTTGTGACAGTATTTGATGAATGATCTCTCCTGGTCCTTATTTCAACCAAGTCAAAAAAAGCTTGTTGAGAAGCTGGACAGACATCCAAATTGTTTTAACATTGTTTTCCCCCTCTTTGTCATAGCCACAAACGAGTCTCAAGTATGCCTGTGAAATACAGGCGATAAAAAACACAAGTAAATTTTGTCTAAGAAAAATTCTGCTTAAGAACTCCCTCGCCAATGTATTATGAAATGTTTTTCTTTTCCATATTTTTTATGCAGCTATGGAGAACACTATTCTAATAATTTTGAACAAAATAATTTCAAGAAGGTATGGGTTATTACCCATACCTTTAAGACTTTTTCTCTTCGAATATTAAAGTGAGCATAATGTTTTTGGTTTGGTTCAGTCTCTTCCACTTGACTCTCCTTTGTGCTAAGATCCAAGATCAGGGTTTCATTTGGATACTCACATATATTTGTATCTTACTTTGTATCTCATTTATTTGTGTCTTATGAACATCTTATGGTTGAACATCTTATGTCTCACTTCATCGACCTTATATAGCTATCTGGTTTTTTTAACCTTTTCCAATGCTTCTTGTAAAACTGAAGCTAGATCCTGGCAACAAAACTTGCAAGAATCATGTACAGTCTGTCCACCCTTCTTGAATGAATGTGGTTTCTTGAAGCATTTACTCTGAAACATTTTGATTTAAGCAAAAATATCCTGTAACATACACCTGTGTTATGTGTGCACTGTCTCTGGTACTCATCAGCCTCATTTGCATACTTACTTTCAGAGTGTGCAGGGTGTTGGCCCATTCCATGGAGCCTATCTGAGGTATAGCAGTAAGGAGTATGCTTGTAGCCTTATTTGCATTCCCTTTCAGCGTCTTTAAAACTTTATCCACTGAAACCTAGAAATACAATACAACTGAGTGGTGCCTCTCAATATTAACAGCACACATTTTAAACACCCAAATAAATTTAACTCCAAAGTGTAAAAGTGAAGCCTGAGAATACAATTCTTTTTAGACAGTACAAATGTTTTTTCCTCTGTGTGTATGGTTTATACTTGTGTATTGCATACAAATAGGAGAACTAAAGCATATACATTGTTTTCCACAGAGCTGAAAAAGGAAAAACACCACACCAATCACAGTCACAAAGAAGACAAGTCACATACAGAATTCATGAGCTTCATACTCACAGACCCCCTGATGCAGACAACATGAAACAAAAGGTTTGCTAGTAGTGAGGAAGGTTTATGAAAATGAATGTAATAGCAACAATTGAGTCTATTTTTACTTTCACAATCATTCATCAATAATAACTCAGGGATACTAACGTAATTAAGAACGGATTTAGTACAGTATGTCATCTCTTATCAAAACCTACACATTTTCATCCAAATCCCTCAGGACAACACCAGAGGAAAAAAGTTTCACTCACAGCTTCTTCATGTTCCTTCCAGCAGTCATAATCTGTTGCCATGGCAATACTAGCATAACTCATTCCAGCTTCCTTTGCAAGAATCACTTCAGGCACCGTAGTCATGTTGATAACATCAGCTCCCCAACTGCGAAACACACAGCTTTCTGCTCGAGAGCTGAAACGTGGGCCTTCAATTGTGATCACTGTCCCCTTGGAATGACACTGGAGCCCCAGCTTCTTGGCAGTCTCAATAAGAACCTGCAAAACACGCCAGTGTTGAGGAAAGAAATAATTCCCCTCATGCACTGCCTTTGCAACCCATCAAAACTTGCACACAAAAGAAGTTAGCTTTATACAGAGTAGTCATATTTCATATGACTACAGCTCTCCAAAACCAAAACTGAGTTTTGTTTTCCTCATCCAACAAGGATGAACTTGAACTCATCTGATTTTGTTAGTATCAGTTGGATTACTGCTTTCAATGCAGACCAAGAAGACTGGGAAACAGAATTTTTTTGCACATTTAGACTGTGCCTACACTGCAGGCAGAACTGCAGGTAAAACTATTTCACTGAGCACTACATTATCACATGGTGGAGCTGAGCCAATGAAAACAGTAGTAAGAAATTTACATTTTGAAAGTAAAACTCTACAAGCACATACTTCAAAGAGTACCCTGGGAATCTGTGCAGAAATTATTATCACATTTTCCTATGCCAGTGGCTGAACTGTATATTGGGCATATAGCATGTACGTCTGTTGGGGGTTAGGTTTCTTTCCTTTTGTTCCCTTTTACTTACAGAATTTTTCCCATAAGTAGCTAGGAAACTTTAATGCTTTAACTACTGAGTACTTAAGGAAGAACAGGATACTTAAGAAAAACAAAAGAACTGGCCAGGCTCAGGGGAGTGGGGCAGGTAAAGGAGGGCTGGGGCAGCTGCTAGCTCTCTCGCTCTACGACTTTTGGTCCGAACTGTTGCTTGGGGAAGGAAATTCGCTGCTGCCGCCGGAGCCCAGCTTGGTCCTACTGCTGCTGTGGGCTTGGTGCTCCTCAGAGTCCCAGGGGGGTTTGTGAGGCAAAGCCTCCCTTCTATCCCTCCCTGCGTATGACAAAGTCGCCATTACCGGTGCTCCCCGATCCCTCCCCACAGCGCCCCCTGCAGCCGCGGGGGAATCACCGCACCGGCCCTGCCCGCCGGGAGTCACCAGCGCCCCTGCCGGTTGTGCCCGGAACTGCAGCATAGGGAAAGCGCCCGCGGCCAAAAGGCCGGGACTGGGTTTTCTGGTCCTGTTTGTTGTTAATGCTGTAGTTGTTGTTGTTTGTTTGCTTTACTATACACACTAGTAAAGAACTGTAATTCCTATTCTCATATCTTTTTGCCTGACAGTCCCTTAATTTCAAAATTATAATAATTCAGAGGGAGGGGGTTTACATTCTCCATTCCAAAAGAGGCTCCTGCCTTCCCTAGTAGACACCTGTCTTTCAAACCAAGACAACTTCCCATCAGTTTTTTTAGTTCCAACAAGAACCTCATATATGGCAGAATAATCCTGACTTTCTCTCTTGGTAATTGGCCTGGATAATGCTACTTGATACAGCTGGAATAAGGAGATACCAGTCCAGATAAATGGGACTAGGATACCCATCACTGTCCTGAGTAGGAAAGTGAAAGGAACTATGATGACATCTATTTAAAATGGCCATCAACAACAACAACCAAAAGGTAGAAAAGGAAACAAAAGCACCTCCCAAAATTGTGGTAGGCCAGGAGGGACTTTCATAACAAAGCAGCAGTGAAAAACCTAGTCTGACACCACTACAAGCAACTTCTTAGCATCATAACTTATGCCATGTGGAGCAGCTTCCCTGCAAAACACTGTGAGAAGCCTACTGTCAACACAAACAGATGCAGCAAGCAGCAACAGCTCAAGTGTGTTACATGACCTTGAGGGGTGTCTTCTCCCTGGCATGTGGATCAGTGGATTCTGTGGAGCAGTGGATTTTGTGGAGCAGTACAACAACATAAAGCTGGAGTATCCACATCTACCACTGCAGATGCATGTAAACAGGTAAGTCTGCACTGTATGTGGGTTGTGGCAACACCTGACACACCCACAGGTTGGAAGAAGTGATTGAGAGCAGCCCTTCCAAGAAGGACTTGGGGGCAATGGTTGATGAAAAACTAAACATGACCCGGCCATGTGCACTCACAGCCCAGATAGGCAATGGGATCCTGGGTTGCATCCAGAGCAGCGTGGGCAGCAGGGCAAGGGAGGGGATTGTGCCCCTCTGCTCTGCTCTGGTGTGATCCTACTGGAACACTGCATCCGGCTCTGGGGTCCTTACTGTAAGAAAGACATGGAACTGTTGGAACAAGTCCAGAAAAGGGCCACGAAATTGATAAGAGGAGTGGAGCACCTCCCCTATGAAGACAGGCTGAGAAAGTTGGGGCTGTTCAGCCTGGAGAAGAGAAGGCTGTGGGGAAACCTCATAGCAACTTTCCAGTATCTCAAGGGTTCTACCTTCAAGGGAAGGTGGAGAGGGACTCCTTGTCAGGAACTGCAGTGATAAGACAAAGAGTAACAGGCACAAATTGAAAGAGGGGAAATTTAGGTTAGATATTAGGAAGAAATTTTTTAACGTGAGAGTGGTGAGACACTGGGACAGGCTGCCCAAAGAGGCTGTGGATGCCGCAACACTGGGAGTGTTCAAGGCATGGTTGGATAAGGCCTTGAGCAACCTGTTCTAGTGCAAGGTACCCCTGCACACGGCAGTGGCAGCTGGGGCTAGATAATCTTTAAGGTCCTTTACAACTCCTTAATATTCTGTGATTCATTCTGTGCTGTAAGTTGATCTAGTATTAAATCACACCTATTATTTTGGTTTATTGATGCCATTAATTCTGAATATATATTTAGAGGAATGCTAGTTGATTATATTGATAAAAACTCAACAGACCAACTGACATGACATAACCACAGGTGAACAGTACCTTTCTGAAACTCTTTATGAAGTTCCAACTTTACTGCCTATAAGATGCTGTGTTGAGCCTCAGTTTCTAAAAGCAGCAATACCCAAGAGACCCTATATTATTCAAAACTTCTGAGAGAAAAAGATAAACTCCATTTAGATTCTCATTTAACTTACAGTGCAGAAACCAACTAAACCAGATAATTTTAATGTATTTGCACAAATGCAATATAATACAAAGGTTTCAGATGTTTTGATGCAAAATTCCTTAAATATGTTACATTCACAATTTTTTTTTTTTTTTTTTTTTTTTTTAATTATTGCATTTATCTATGAAATTCCTCTGAACTGGGATGAACTGGGATGAAATTATCCCAGCAATTTTCAGCCACAGTTTCAGGAAAAAATTTAAATCACTTTTATCTGGTATTTTCAAATGAAGTAATAATACTCCTTCTCAGTATCACAAAGAGCTCAAAACCCACATGTTGTTTAAAACATCTCTTAGGCTGATTAGAATGCACAGGCTAATGAGATAATGATCACATGTGAGACTGGGAAGTACCTAAATGTTTTTTCTCTGTTTGAAAAGGCACATTTCTCTGCTGGCTTTTCAAAAAATGTAAACCCCAAATAACATCTCTAGCTAGTTAACAACTGAAAGAAAACTAGTCTTGGCATATGTTTCCTGCAGTCTTAGGAAATGTCTTAGGTATGAGTACTTAAGGTTTTTAAAAAATGACAATGTGAAGTACTGCCAATCACCGAAGTAACAACACCTCTAAATCCATTTCTTAATAAACTCCTTGCATCTGCTGTGACATGACATCATGCTCACAGTAGAAAGCAACTGAATATCAATTAATCCTTGGTAAAAGAATGTGGCTAGGCTCTTTTTGTAAGAAAAATGCTAAGTATTTTGCATAATTTACTGCTCAATGAAAGAAGGGCAAAAGCATGCACATGTATAATAGGCAGTGGTTGGTTTCTTCATGACACTTAAAATACCTTTAGCTCATTGTAAAACACCTTGATTCCCAGTGTGGATATCTCTAAACCACAGTGTGGCCAATTAACAAAAATAGCACATAATGACACTGAAGCGAACTGGTGACAAAAGCAGAACAGCTCAGTAGTACAAATGTTTGTACATCTTTGGGTATAGATTGTGCCACCTGCTTCACAATTCAGCTTTGTCTTGACTGCAGAGAGCAGGTGTCTTAGATGAGTAAGACTGATTCTGTAAGTACTCCTGTTCCTCTGAATAAAGTACCTCCTTGCAGCTACTGATCAGAGCATTCCACAACACCACAAAATATGTAGTTCAATCTTC
>VZSE01006402.1:94738-193776 GCA_013398275.1 Promerops cafer
AAAAAAAAAAAAAAAGTCAGGAAGTCAGAATTTGAACAGCACTGCAGTGTGGGGTTTACATGTTCAGCTGGCAATGAAGTATTACCAGCAGCACCACAAATGCCCAAAGAAGCTGCATAAGCCATTTTAAATACTTCAAATTAGGTGGAATACCCAAATAAGACTTCAAGATATAATACACCTCCGAGTATTAAAAGTAAATTTACCTTTAAAATGTGCAACCAGATCTTTGAATTATTGGTGTTGCTGGTGATCTTTAAATGTAGCTTTATTTTGTCCCCAGCTTTACTTGAATATTTCTAGTCAGATGATCAAGGAGGATAGGACCAGCTGGTGTACAAAGACTTTGGAAACAAATTTACTTCCTTATGATTCTTGCTTGATATGCAAGCATCTATTCTTGTTTTAAAACAACCTCTTCTCTTTTGCTGCTGTGCTGCATTTATCTCTCTTCTGCAGGACCTCATTATTATGACATATATTTTCCTAGTGGATTCCTACTATGCTTTCTTGTACCACTCCATCTCATTTCAGATTCTTCAAAAAGCTTGGAATGGCCTGTGCTCTTACTCATATTTCTCTCCGACATCTGAGAATAGATAATTGCTTTTACTTCTTCCCACAGAGCTATACTTTAGCTCATTTATGGCCATTCTTCAAAGCCTAGTACTTCTGTGTCTGTTAGAATGGAACTTCTTATAATCACATTCCCATTTCCTATCATATTTTCTTGTATGAATCTCACTTTTTGACAGAAGAACTGAGGCTATCATCTTATTTTAAAAAAACTTAATTTAACATGAACATGTTATTACATGGTTTAACCCTGTTTGTCCTCTTTTTCCTCCTTCTTACTCACCTGTCAATGAACTGGTCAATTATGACAAGATCACCAGGTTGTATTTCCTCTCGTAATGAACCACAGGCAGTAGTCACTAATACATGGGAACAATTTTCTTCTTTTAATGCCCAGATATTGGCACGGTAATTGACGTTTGATGGCATAATTGTATGATGCCTTCCATGTCTGCAAAGATACATGAAGCAATAGAGTAAAATAAATCAGACTGAAATTGCCTTCCTTCTCCCAAATAAGGCGAATTTCAGGAAACACACTTCCCCTAACAATATTGGAAGCTACTTCTGGTATATTTTGTTTCCCTAAATTTATTGAGCTTCTCTTGGAATTCAATTTAAGAAGCAGTGGTATAATTTTCTTTTTAAATGAAAAATTTTAAGTTCAAGACTGTAATGAAAAGAATCTTAAAAATACAATTAAAATATACTTCAGCAGCCTCAAGATTAAAATAAGCATTTTTCTCTGAATCTTTTAAGTCAGTTCCATAGATTCTGAAACCCCTTTTCCAAAAACTAGAGGGAGTTCCTAAGATTCATGTATACCTCCATGAATTTTCTGCCCAGAAGTGTTGCCTGTATTCTCCCACACAAAGAAGGGCACATCAAAGAAAACTGTGTTATAATCTGTCATCTTTCCAAAGAAAACAGTAGAATCATCACATTTTTCTCTTTGATCTTTAAGTGATCTGACAGCTTTCATAAATTAAAATAATGACTTCACACTGCTGCAGCATTCTTTTTCACCAAGACAAGAAATACTTGGTCTTATAAGCACGAGCTTTTGTGCTCTCTGTCTTTGCTACAGAAGCACATCACTTGCATAGTTAAACACATTAGAAAATCATTGTAAGAGAAAAAACCATGTAAGAGAAAAGAAGGAACTTAATTTCTCAACTGATTTTTTTCAGAGGCCAAAAAGTCCTAAGAATGTGATCATTCAGGAACTCCACACAACATGATCAAGCACTGTCAGTCAGGATTCCCATGTTGTCATTAGCATTTCTGACAAGCTACTAGGCACGCAGATCTGTTGCTTTACTGCAGTTGCTGTCATAATCTTCTTTTAGAATATACATGCCTTTTTTTGTCCAATCTGATCCAGAAGCCAAAACACAAAGAAAAATTTGCAGGTACCTTAGCCCTAAAAGTGAACTCAAGAGGTTTCTATACGAATGGTCATAAATCCCAGGGAGAAGGCAAACCACAGCCAAGTTGTTCGGACATCTGTCCAAGGTCTAGTTTGAAACAGTACAGCTATGAGAAATTGACTTAGCAATTCATTTGAGAAAATGAGAAAAATGTTGTCCAGGTGCAATAAAATACATGAGCAAAGTCCATGAAAGATAAGAAAAGTAAAACCACAGACAGAAGTGTAGTTGCAGAGGTGGTTAGCAGTCAGCAGCTTTAATGGAAAAACACTGGAATGAAAAGAATTGGGGCTCTGAATGCACCACTGTGTCCTAAGTGCCCTGGCCTGTCTCACCCTGGGCCTCCACAGAAACTCCTGATGCTTGTGAGCCTGGGTGCCCCTGCCTCCAAGCTCAGGCCCCAGTCTTCACTCCTGGCCTGAGCTATGTCACAGTGTGCCAGTGCCCAACCCGGTCTCCCCCACAGCCTTCAGGCCTATGCTGTAGTTTGTCTCCAGAACAGGATGGGCTTTAGACACATGCTACAACCTCGTTTCTCACATCCTACAGTTCTGCCTGGATTCCCTGGATGGATCCTGTGCTTGACTAATTACCTTGACTTGCCCTGCTGAAAGACCCTGTCATTAGCACTTACTCTGTCCACTCTGCCCAGGTGCCATGAACTGTGTTAGTACTCTTACATTTAATCCAGTAATAAGTCCTGGACATCCACGGTTACACCAGTGTGAAATTTCCACACATTCTTCTGCAGATCTTGCTTCCAGAGTCTCTTCAAGTATAGTAAAAATGTCAGAATAAAAATTATATAGGGAGGGAGAACTGCAGGGGATGCAGCCCCATAAGCAATAATTGTAACAGCAAGAGGACTCAATAATCTAAGGGAATGATTTGGAGGAGTTTACAATTGTACCAGAGACATAGTTAATCTGGAAGCAGACATTTTCGCTATTTCACAAAGGAAATCTGAGAACATAGTGAGCAGATGAATTAATTAGTAAGGCTATCCGCATCACCTACCTACCATCAGTGCAGGTGGCCCTGCAGGTTGCCATTCTAACTAGGGCAATACCTCCCACTGGATTTTTAATCTAACCTAGACAGCATTTTTAAAGCTCTCAGTCCTTGCATCATATTTGCTTATGAAAAACCCAAACTTGTGCTGGACTTTGCTAGCAACCACACAGAGCAAGATGATGACAGAGCAGAAATTCAGTTCACCTAATGAAAAGAGAAAAAATTCTGACAAAACTTTAAGACACATAATACAAACCCCCTTAAAATGCTCATTTACCTTGCTAAGAGCACACAGTCCACGTTTTTGATCTTTCCCAAAATCAAAGCATCTGATGGCTGCAAAGCAAGCACATAAGAATGAGTTACCACGTGACAATCACATTACAAACCTCTACTGCTACCAAAAAATAACTGCAACAGTTATGGAACAAATACTGGTTACCATTGTACGCGCACGTTTTCAAGAGCTCAGCTCTGAAATTTGATATGGCAAATTAGTGAAACAGCCTGGAACAGGAAGATCGAACTTGAAACAGGAAAGACTACCACAAATTTTCTGTGTTCATACTAACATCAGCATTGCAACTCTTTACTTCGGGTTTTGAAACTGTAATACTTCCTACTATATCAAAAGAGTATTTCAAACACAAAAATAGTACCATCCATGTGTTACCATCAAATTGGTTAGCGTGACTCACTCTTTCCTGTAAACTTCAGTTTCTTTTTGCTAAACATGTGCCATTGTGTATTAAAGCCCTCTTCCAACATAAAAAACATTTAATTTGTGCTTTTCCATAACACTCGCCATTCTCTTCTCTGTCCCCTTTCTAACTTGGGCTCGCAGTAGGGTGTGAAGAGTTCTGGATTCTTCCAACCCACCCCTCTTCCAACTCAACCCCAGCTTCCTGAAAAACTCACTCTTCCCTGCTGCTGAGAGTCCTGTTTTTGGGAAATGAAATGTGATATAAATTCTGGTACATAAGTGGCAGAAGCAGTGTTGTATTTGCTCAGCCCAAGGACTTCTCTTAGAGCTACACAACAAGGAAATACAATCTTCCTGACTACCAACCAGCCATGACAACAGAGCAGTTTGATTTTAGCTGTCCAGCTGGAACATGTACCTTGCTACGAAGATGGGTCATCCTGCCCATGAGAGGCAGCCTCCAAGTCATCAACCACCATTACAATAGATCAACTGCTTTGTCGGCTGTGTTCTGCTCCTGGCCTGCAGGGATCTGAAATATACTATGTTGTAGCTTTCCTTTTTGTTACAACAGCTACTCACAAAATCATAGTTTATTTACTGATCACAAGTTTGCAAGTGTCTTGACTCACACATTTGCATTTAGAAATGTTCTGTTGCCAGCTACTTGATAGAAAAGAAAGAAAATTATAATGCTAGATGAAAGATTTCAATTAGTGCTTAGTTTTACAGCTGCTGATTTTATTACACACTTGAAAATTTGAGGTTGACAATTAAGTGATATGGGAGTCCCATGTTAAGGATACCCATTTCTAATAAAACATCACCTTCCACTTCCTATTGCACAGCTCTTTTTGGTAATTATTCATATGAAAACTCTCTAAAGCACCGTAACTTACTCAATCACCAATGCTGAAATTCTGGCAGATACTTACTACTTCTTTTTAAAATAAGGGAACATTCCAGAAAATTTATGTTTAGAACAGTAGTTATTCTGACTTTTTTTTTTTTTCAGGTATCCATTTAATATTAAACTATTGATATTTAAGTGTTTAATCTTCACCTTACATACACTCTCCTCAAACAAACATGGCTTTAAGAGTGAAATTTCACACAGGGCAAAAGCCTTGCTGTCTAGTGGCCACGACAACTTGCCACTGCAATATTCCATAAAAAGGAAGGTTCACAAAAATTAGCATTTGGGATTTTGTTTTGTTTAGACATATTTGCCGTGTTAAGTAATAAGCACTTATTAAAATTGGGGACTTAAGTCCCCACAAGACTACAAAAATACTCTTAAAAACTTAAGCGGATTTCCAGAAAAAGTCCTTGCCTCCCATCAAAAAGGTCAGTAAGTTGAAGACTGGGCTCTTTGCTTTATAAGTAACAGATGCAAGTTTATTGCAAGAGGCAGATTTAAGTTTATACCCATTTTCAAAAGACTTGGGGTAGTTTGATATTCATTCGCATCACAGAACAACATTGAATTCTGGCACATACTGATGATGCAGAAAGAACGTAAGAGCTTTGAAATTCACAGGCCTCAAATCCTAGTTGCTGCAGTCCGGGTTTCCTTCCCTATCTGCTCCTATCCTAGCACTTCAAAAGGCTTCAGGATGGTTGTGTAACAGTACCGTCTGGCTGACACCTTTGCACTGATTTCCATGAAATGCATTCTGCACATTTTCTAGGCAATATACTGAATATCTTTTTGGCACATGATTTCTAGAAAAATGGAAGTGAAAAAGAAATAATTGGAACAAAGAGATCACTGCTAAATGGTGAGTGGACAGTTTAAGAAAAGAATTGCAGATACTGCATCATGGTTCATTAGAAGACATTAAATAAAGGTCACACAATCACAGAATTGTTAGGGTTGGAAAAGATCTGTGGAGATCTGCTAGTCCATCCTTCCTGCCAAAGCAGGCTTGCCTAGAGCAGGTTACACAGGGACACATCCAGGAGTATCTCCAGCAAAGGAGGCTCCATAACCACATTGGGCGGCCTGTTCCAGTGCCCTGCCACCCTCAATGTAACGAAATTCTTCTTCATATTGTGTTTTAGTTTATGGCCATTACTGCTTATCCTGTCACTGAGCACCACTGAAGAGAGTCTGGTATTATTGGCTGGGCACCCACCTTTGAAATATTTATAAGTACTGACAAGATCCCCTCTCAGTCTTCTCTTTTCTGGACTAAGAAGGCCCAGCTTCCACAGTCTCTCCACTAAGAGAGACGCTCCAGACCCTGAATCACCTCTATGGCTCTGCCAGACCCTTTCCATAGCTCCTTGTCTTCCTTGTACTGAGGAGCCCAGAGCTCAACACAGCACTCCAGATGTAGTCTCACCAGGGCCAGGTAGAGGGGGAATCACAGCCCTTGACCTGCTGGCCACACTCTAGCCGCTGAACCCCAGGACAGCATTGGCCCTCCTGACTGCAAGGGTGAACCTGTCATCCACCACCCCAGGTTCTTCTCCACTGAGCCACTTTCCAGAAGATCAGCCCCAGCTGTGCTCGTACTTGGGGTTATTCCCACCCCAGATGCAAGACTCTAAACTTGCCCTTGTTAAATCCCATTAGGTTTCTCTAAGCCCAATTCTCCAGACTAAGGTCCACTTTGCTGAGTGGCAGCAAAGCCTTCAGGTGTGTCAGCCACTCCCCCCAGTTTTGTGTCATCTGCCAACCGGCTTAGGGTTCATTCTCTCTCTTCATCCAGGTTGCTGATAAAGAGATTGAATTAAGACTGGACCAACTATTGATATGTGCATAGAGTTAGAGAAACAGACATTTCAAACTACATGTTAACCATGTAACATAGCTAGTATACACTTCCATTCTGCTTTCTTTCTTCCACAAGTTCTTTCCAAGTGCTGTACCTCTCTACTATTTTCTCAGTCATAGCCAGGAGTGATGATAAAATAATAAAAACTTTCAATGGAACAATTTGAAATCAAAGCTCTAATACTGTATTTTTAAAGGAGCATTTAATAAAGGTCCAACAAAAAGTTCTCAAACATTAAAAATTCATAAATGTACTTAACTGCTTCCCTCTTTTCACAAAATACAAGTCAGATATGTATTACTCATTGTTGCAAAACAGAAAAGAAAGAATAGATCCCTGGGAAATTAACCCCAAACTATTACAATACCAAACAATTGGAATAGATCCCCTCTGTCTATAATGTACATATGCATAAAGTACTGTTGTACGTGGTATCTACAGAATTCATTTTCCCCTTGGTCTCACCTCAGAGGCTAGTTGAAACAGAAAATGAACACAGAACACTTGTGATGAAAATTATTTCTGAGGTTGTGCAAGCCTCCATTCAACCTGTGAGCTAGTTTAGGAACCAAATGATGTACAGTGTTTTGGGGAGGTAGAAGAGGAGCTTAAGTATTATGTTACATGGTCAGGTTTTCCTGATGCATCAGGTTTTCCTGATGCAAGCAAGAAACACTCAATTGAAAGGTGGAACTACCCCCTGCTTTGTTTGCCAGACCAGAAAAAGACACAGAGCCCCTAGAATAATTTTCCAGAGTGGGAAGATCTCTTGCCCACCAGGGAAGGTGATTCAGAATCAAGATCTGTCATCCAGAAAGGAAGAGAGTCTAACTGAAAATATACTCTGAACAAAGCTTTTCAGGAGCTTCAAAATTCAATGATGAAGATAAAATTACTTGGAACAGCATCTATTATCCTGTAGGAGACGAGTATTTTCCATATCTGAAGATAGAATCTCAAAAGGTTTTGGGATATTTTCCGAAAAATACCAAAATTTTGATGTACTGAAAATGGTGGAAGCAGATGAAGGAGAAAAGACAGCTGCAATACTAAGAGCTGTAAGCTTACTTAGTTTTTTACAAAACTATTGTTCTGCATTTTCACTATTACTAATGTAACTTGATAGATCATAGGAGGACTAAAGTCAACATAGACAACAGCAAAAAATTGTCATAATAGTTTCCTTTAAACTTTTCCATATTTCCCACATTCCCTAATGCTAAATTTTATAGTTAAATTATTCTTAGGATTCAAGAAGGCCAAAGGAGAAGACAATTCAAGGACTCTGTATGAAGAAAATGTAAGCTATTACTCATCTTCAAAAGGAAAAGAAAACAGCATTTTTCATTAAAGAAAAATCTATTTTGTTGCTGTCAAATGTCAAAGGTGCCAAGGAATACCTACCCCAGAAAGCTTTTCAGTCAAAAATCTTTTGGGACAAGTTTCCTTGCCTAGAAACTTAAGAATTAAATCCCAAGATTTAAGTGAAGTGGAACTGTACGATTTGCATTTTTAAATGACAGAAGGACATGGACATACATTTTAGTAAATATGCCTTGCAATTTCCTTTTGACATTCATTCATTTTGCTTCTTTCTAGTTTGGCCTGAACTAAATAGGTTGATGTTTCATCTCAGTCCCTCTCAGGAAATCAAAGACCACAAAGTTCTGAACTTTATTTAAATTAAGCCCTTTACTTCTTAAAATTTCAGGCAGATTATCTCTCCACTGATTTCATACCTCAATGAAAAAGTATCTTTATGGCAGAAAAGTCCCAAATTGGTTTTATTCCAGTAACAATCAAGAACAAAACATACCTTTAGGAAAAAGTAACAAACCATAAACTTCTTAACTTTTCCAGGCACACTTAAATAAAAATAGAATTGCCCTCTTGCATTCAGCAATAGCTGTTCTTCTCAACCATGTAGTTCTAAAATGAGAGGTAGATTGTGTAACACCTCATTCCTGAATACTATATAGTCTCAGCAGCAAAGTAAGTGAATATTGATCCACCTAATAATACCAATTGAATCTGAGGCTTGTGTCTGCTTCAATCAAGATCCATTGCACCCTGTGCAACTGTAACTTGTGGGCTAAGCTCTGCACATCTTACACTAGAGCTGATCCATCAGCTGCTGAACTGGAAACTGCATTCAGTCCCTGAAGTTAATGTGATTCTATACAGGAGGAAATCTACAGGAAACAACCATCAGGTCAACGGCCTGATTATCAGAAGTTCAGATCTACAGAGCGAAAGAAGGAAGACAGGCCATTACAGGTAAAAGGATCAAAGCTTCCTGTTTGGCTGCACTCTCTTTACTTGACTGTGATCTGACTCCATTCAGGTCAGCTTAACAGTCCCAGGTCAACTCAGGACGTTATCTTGAATTCAGGATTGGATTCATACCATGGTATCTCAGTTCTATTCTCATCCCCCTCTTTGTTTTGCGTAAACAAAGAAAAAATATTCATGAGCTCTTTTTTTTTAAGTTCAGCCTATGCTAAATGCATAATATGCAGGCTCAGACCCAGGCAGTCCATTGACTGAGGTCTCTCAAAAACCGCAGCAGGCACCAACACTAATTTTCTGCTATTTATGTTGCATTTTGTGAAGAACACAGAAAAAAAGACACTAGATAAGCTACTTACTAGTTTAAAAAAAAAAAAAGTAGAAAAGCCTTCCGTGCTGACCAAAGGTGCATGGCTCATGAAGATTTTTTCACTCCTTTGTGCAGGAGCCATCCTGCAAGTACTCCTACACTTCTCAGGAATACTGAACTCTACTGTAGGTCAGTCACTTACTGCACTGCAGAATCTGCATCCCCCAAATCCTGTGGCACCTCAGTGCTGTGACAGAACAGACCTTCAAATGCTGTGCTGCCACTGTGCCCTTAACTCTGATCTGAGCAGAATCCTGTGAGGGAGAAGTGTTCCATCCGTCCTAGATAGGAAAGCTTCAGTTAATACCTGCTACAAGCATCGTACTACTTTTGCTTTGTCAGCAGTCTTCAAACACATCCATGCTGTGATGAACATCCGTGACTCTCAAGAAACAGAGTATGCAATGCCAACTGGTTTTGTTTAGCCAGTGGATTCTCCTTCAGACCAAAGCTGGCTACTTTTGGAAACCAGAGCAGAGAAAACAGAGGTGGTAAGTTCCCTTCATTCTATTACAATTTGTTAACTAATTTTGAAAGAGGACAGAAAAGTCAAATGCAGTCTTCTGATTATGTTTTCACTTCCTTTAATATCCTTCCCCTTCCTGAATTGTGTGGATACAAACTCCTCTTGCTCTTTACACTCCATTTCAAACCATTTTAATCATTTTTGAGTGGAGGCATGGATTCAGTTTTCAATCACATGCCATACCACTGAGTTTTCTGGCAAGCTTGCAGTCACAAAATAGCACTTGCTACGAGATCCCAGATTTTTTTGTATGAATACCAGCATACACTCGTACACTGCATAAGATATAATTCTAATGGCAATTATAAAGCACACAGACTCCCCATGTCCTACAGTGTGATTACCTAAGATCCAATTCTTCTATGAGCTTCGTGTGACAACCGGAACACCTCTCCCCCTTGATTTCCTGCCTATAAAACTCCCTCATCCTTTGTGTTGCCTGTTTGTACTATAAATGCTTTGTGCCAGGAATTATCCTTAAAAACGTACCCAGCGCTGTGTATAGAGCAACAGCCCTTGCTACCACTCCCTTCTGCTAAGAAAAAGGACAGAAGCAATGTAAAGCAGAATTGTTCAGGTGCACCAGTGTCACAAAAACAGCTTCAGAGCTTAATTTTCAAATAATTTTCAAATTATCTGGCTATAAGCATGATCTTACATTGGCATGTAAAACATAATTCATTAATTACAGGGAAAATGGTGCCTCATATACCTCAAAGCAGAGTCTTCTGCAATTCAGAAAGGTTCCTGGACTGATCTGACAGATAATACAGGTCACACACCAGTACAAATTTGAAAGAGTGGGTTTATCCCTTGTTTGTAAATTCAGCAGTGAGTTTCTAAATTCATCCAATCTACAAATGAGAAGAGATATAGTCTCCTTTGCAGATCATCTTTGCAATAATACTTTGTTTTTACAAATGAATAATCCCACAATACATAGCAACTAAAACCAGTTGTGCCAGCACATCCTTTGTACATTCATTTACCAGTCTGAAAATTCTTAAAGCATACAAACATCTTGAAAATTGGCAAAAAGTTTCAGTAATAAATAAAAAGGTTATACAGACCTTGCCATAAGGAGTGTCAACATATTTTTCTGTTCTTCCTTCTAAGATATCCGGATCATCCAGGCCAGTTCCACCGATAATTCCAATCTTACATAGAAAGTACATATTAGTCTTCTTGCAATTCACATTTAACTGCATTTCTGAAAAACTAACCAGGCAGCTACAAAATGTATCTTCTTCTCAAGAAGAGGCTAGACAACAGATCAACAAAGCATAATATGCCCACCACACTCTTCCAGAATGCAAATTTCAAATACCTGATTTTAAACAAGTGTATTTAGCTTGCCAATTTCTTACCCCATGACTCTCCCCTTTAAGATACCAAATAAAAAAAAAAAGCTAAGAAAAAATGCACAAAGATGTGCCATTAAACATTTATTTCCAGTATAAAAATTAAGACTGCTATTTGGAAATGCCTGTAATGAGAAATACATACAGAAAGCCTATTAAAACAAAGGCTTTTTGTTTACATGGACAAAAAGTCTTACATATAACCACCATACTGAATATCAGGCTGTCATTTTTAAGCCCAGCTAGAAGTTATGCACCACATAGCCACTTTTTCAAGCCCTGCCTTCTTTCCTCCTGCACTCTGGTGGAATGGGGACTGGAATCAAAGCAAAACTTGCATGTTGATTTAAGAAAAGCTTAATAACTGAAAATAAAGTAAAACATGATAATAAGGGTAAATGATAGTAATAATGATAAAAAAGGGAAAAACTAGCGATGCACAGTATAACTGCTGTGCACACATTGACTGATGCCAGACCCCATTCTCAAACCCAGACTGGCTGCCCTTGTGGGTAACTCCCTCAGTTTATATACTGGGCATGACGGTCCCATGGTGTGGAATATCCCTTCAATCAGTTTAGGTCACCTGTCCCACCTATGCTCCCTCCTGGTTTTGTTTGCATACTCCCTCCACTCCTTCCCTGGCAGAGCATGAGACAGGGGAAAAAGAAGTCCTTGACTCAGGATTAACATGACTCAGCAAAACCCAAAACATCAGTGTGTAATCAACACCATTTTCATTCTGAATCCAAAACACAGCACTGGAACAGCTACTGAGGGGAAATCAACTTTACTATAGCTGTAACCAGGACACAGGCATTTCAATATGGTATTATACCTCCAAAAGAAAGAAAACTTTGTGGAAAAGAATTAGTCTTTTGTGTTGACTCGACAAAATCTAAGAGGTTTCCCAACTAAAATCCCTGTTGTGTTTTGATTGCCCGTGATTGCATACTCCAGCTAAGAAAAATGCCTCGTTTCTAGTTCATCATTGAAAAGTAGGTTGGTTTTTGTCTCTCTAGGGATAATTACATTTTCAATCAAGTCAAGTTTTTTCTTGAGTTCAGAACACTTGTAACTCTTTGGAATTGTTCTTGTCAAGCTTTTCACAACTGAAAGCTTAGTAATGGTATTTACAAGTGATGTCACCATTTATCACAAACAGAGAAAATGAGTGCTTCTTTTTTTTCTTCAGTGTGACCAGCTGTTGCAAAGTTTGTATCCCTTTCAAGTTGAATATATATCATGACTGCTTTGCTTATTAGGGAAGAACAAAATCTGAACCATTCATGACATAACTTATTACGACAAAGACAGAAAACTTCCCAAGTAAAACCTCCAGACTTCAACATACAACACCCTCCTTCCACAACACACACAGAGCTGCCTCTTACTCCAGCTTTTTCTTACTTTCACATTCATAGAGCCGCCGTCTGCTCAACCACTGTATTAGCTGGCTCATTAACCACTTTTCAACAAGTAGAGGCTTTGCAGTGTTGGTTACATATAAACATCTCTCTAACAAAGCTTTCCACAGCCGGTGGTATAAACGCTGATACAATGATAGGGCTGTAACCCATCTCCTACTGCTTCCTGCTACCCCCACGTGGAGCATGAAAAGAACTGCGAAGGAAAACAGCAGTACTAACCCACATACTCCGACCTTGAATACACACACAAGCTTTAGAAAGACCTAGATCATTGTTTGCAGTAATTTTGATGGGTCTGTTCCCATGTTACTCATGTTGCTTAGCTATCACAAAGGTTCCAACTTGGATTTCTCATGAAAATCCTGAAAACTATATACACTTTAGGATGAATACCAAATTGCCTTAGGAATTGTGGAAGGTATGTAACAGGAACAAAACCCAAAATCAACAAAATACTATCTTTAACACTGTTCATGCATACATTCAGGAAACACTGATGATTGCTACATTAATAGAGGACAGGACCAAAATGGTGCCTTTTAAATTTTTTTCAATCTAGGGGGAAAAAAAGGTTCCTTCAGCAACTTTATTGGTTTTAGCTGGGTATAACACTTGTTTGACTAGTGTCCTATGACTCAGGATTCAAACGGGAATTAAACTTTTACATCTAGCAAAGTGGAAGTCGTTGGGACTGAAGAAAAGTGTGCAATGCTGGGGAGAGCAGCTACACATGCACGACATAAAAGTTATTTTGGAACTGCAATGCTTTAAGATTATTATAAACACACAGGTCCATCACAGTAACAGACTGTTCCTGTACAGAAAGCAGCACGCCTGGCCTGTGGCAGCATAGGCCTGGTGTGGTTGCTCTCAAATTTGTTCTCAGGCTCTATAACCCTGGGGCTGCAGCAGCATTAATATGTACTTTGGCTGCACAGTTCAGTTCCTGTGTAAGCTTTTACATCAATAGCCATGCTGTCAGAAATGGCAGACTGCAATGAGCTTGAAAAATATTCACAGCTCCCAGGGTGCAGAACCCCGAGCACAGAAGAGCTAGACTATGTTGAGTTTATTCTGCTTTCTTACCCACTGCAAACTTACCTCAGTGGCAGTCTGGACAACCTTCAGGCCACCTGAGGCAACACTGGCTAGTGAAATGCTGGGCACACTTATAATTCACCAGAGGGCTACTTCAGTGGAAGGAAGTTAAGCAGCTGAGATTTTTGAAGTAGCTGCTTCTTCAATCATGTAAGGTCAACTTGGAGCTGGCTGCTCTAATCCTAAAAATAATTTCACCTGACAATTACTTTTTCTCCTGTTTACATGATCTCCAGAAATACTATCTGCATCTGGGAACTAGACACAAAAATGTGATTCTACATTAAATTCTGCTTTCCAAACCTTCTAGTGAATTATCAAAATGAATGCAGATGCTCTAGGCTCAGTGGGAGAGACACCCTACGTCCTGGCTCTGACCAGTACAGGATTAATTTCTGCAGTAGCCTGGGAGGGCCATGACTAGGACCTGGAGGCTATTCTACATGATTTCGTATCACTTTCTAAAAACGGGGGAAGGGGCCCCGGGTCAGGGTAGCATGACAGTTGGGTATTTTTGGGCTCTGCATAGTGCAGCTAATATGCAACTGCTCACCTCCCTCAAGTTTGCTGTTACTGGCTTTTTTCTTATCTCCGTGTTGTTTCCAGTAAATTGTACTTATCTCAACCCATGATCTTCACCTTTTGTGCCTCCAACTCTCCTCTCATTCTGCTGCAGGGGCTGGGGAGATGCGTGGTTTGGAGTGGTTTCAGTGGGAACACTAAACTGGAGAGCACCATGTCTAGTTGAGCTCTATTCCCACCTACCAGGTGCTGAACGTATGGGAAGACAGAGAGGATGTGACCAGGAAGAACCAGTTTCACCTTTCCTCAAAAGCCAAAGAACTGACCTCACACCTAGGAATGACTTCAAGAATGGAAAGATGTAAGACTGTATTCTCCATTCCAGACTTAGCATCCTACAAAGGGACAAAAAGGATTTAACTTGTAAAAGTTAATGGAGGCTGTATAGAAGGTTATCTGGAATTAAATCTCAAGTAAAATGCATTACAGTAGAGTGAATCTCAAACATTGGGATGAAGAGCAACAGAAGTGAAACCTAACAATAAGTTATCCCACCGGTAACTACAAAAATCAAACCCATTTCTCTGTGGAAATCCAACTAACAATCACAGTGAAGTGTATGCCTTTCTTCACCTGGTGTTTGGTGAAATTCTCCAAGGTTTAAGCCAAAGGCATGGAAGTATCAGTGCAGTAACAGCCTACATTTGTTCATCTGCGGGTCTTAAACACTAGCATATGTCATAATCACCTATGGGTCTTTTTGACAACTAACCACCAACAAACCTTTCTGTATTCCTCTCTTCCGTTTTGGGGATGAGAAAGGGGCAAGGATGGCATTACAAGTAATTTTGCTTAAAAGGAGATAAACATCGAGCTGCGTATAATTTACACTTTAGAGAATAAATCTGTACATGGAAGACAGGTTGTAACTGTTTTCTACACTCAAAACAATTGGGATTTTTCTACTTCACGGCAGAAAAATAATGCATAGTTGGTGAAAACTCAAATTTCAGTATGAGCACCGGCCTGCTCGCCCCTGGTGCCCTCACCGCTCTAAGCAGCTCTTCAAACACACAGGAGACAAGTCTTAACGGAGGAAGTTTTGCACTGCTCACTTCTGCCAAAGCTTAGAGTTCCGTGCACGTTTAAAAACAGAGCCCACAGCTACAGACCAGCCACGATCCGTCTCACTGACAAACCCAACACACCGCACACGAGTCAGATACCCGGAAAAGGAGATCTCTCCGGATTTAAAAAAAAACGTTTAAATCATCACTTCCGGGACGGCCGCGGGCGCCCCTGCATGGGCCCGGGCGAGGGAGCGCTCGGGCGGGCGCCGCTCCTGACAGCGGCACCGCCGCGCTCCCCGGCCCGCTCCCGACAGGCGGCGCAGGAAGAGGGTGGGAAGGCGGCAGGAAGCGGGGAACGACGCAGCGGCCAGGAGGGAGGAAGGAGGCAAAGAAGGCAGCGCCTCTCGGCACGCGCTCGGCAGCGCTGGGAGGGCAGCGGCGCGACCCACGCCATCTCACTCCCGCAGCCGCCCCGAGACAGCGGCGANAGCGCCGGGCCGGGGCCTCGGAGCGCCCGGGGAGCGCGGCCGGCTCGGGAGTACCGGACCGTGAGGTGAATGGGAGCCCTGCCGTGGTTAATGCCGCTCGATTCGCAAGCAGGGCGTCCGTCTTGCTTGCTTCTTAGTCCTTCCGACCTGCACGCTCCCCTGCGACTCTGGGAGCCTCCGCTGCGTGGAGCCGGAGCGGTGCTGTGGTGGGTGTGATTGAAATAGATTGTCTACTTAAAGGTGCAAAGACCCTGGCTCGGTCTCTTTGAAAACGTAACTTTGAGAGGCTCTGTATTTCAGTCAGACCACCCTTCCATACTCCTGGAAACACGGCGGTTTATTTGACTTCCTCCCCCTCGCCTCCCCCATTCAAATCCTTGAATTTGCCATCGAAGGTGGAGCTAAACTGCACCACAAAATCCCTGAAGCATCCTATAAAACAGTAATATGAAGCGAAAAAGTGCTAGTTAGCCCTGGAGCGCCACAAACGGCAAAATGAGACCTAAACTCTAGCTCTAAGCTACATGAAAAATCCTGATTTAGTATATTTTTAATTAAGTAAAAGAGGTTTCTTTTAAATAAAAAAATCAAATTAATTTAGGGTTTTAATGTGCTCCAAATTAAGAGTTGTCTTTTCAATATCCAAAAATATGTCTGAGAACAAACTAGAGCACATTTTGCAAAAAAAGTTATTTTTGAAGTACACATACATAGAAAGTTTATGTGTTTAGCTCTCCAAGCTAAATAGATCTTCAAGTGATAGAAAAAGATAAACATGTTTATTGTGTATTAATAATTAAAATGTTCCTATCTGTGGTATTTTTTCTTGTTACTGCAAGTCCATACATTTAGGAGGAACATTTGTTTTACTGTACCATAATCCTACATGTTGACATACATCAATAGTTTTTATATATGCATTTTATTTTTATAGCTAGTTACAAATCTATATATATTTTTGTAAATTGCATAGCTTTCAAAAACAACTATTAATTGGAAGTACTTGCTTGTAAAAGTGTTTGATATCTTTTCTTTAAAGCAGCTTTATCTTCTGGAGACACCTTGGCCACCCAGACATGTGTTCTCACATGCCACTCAGTGCTACCTGCCTGTTACAAAACTGTCACACATCTGCTAGTAAATGCGTACATGTATTTAAGCCTTCAAAATTATTTGACTGATCAGTCACAGGTAAGAAACAGTGCTTTTTGAAATGAACATTTAAAATGCTTTCATTTCTGTACACCATATGCTTTTGATATCTCAGTTTTGAATATCTTAAAATACTGATACAGGATTGAGAAGTGAAATCCAGTTCAATGACTGTTCATCAGGAAACTCTAATCCAGAAATCTTTAACACTACCCTTATTATTGTAAGTAGTCAGCTTTCTACAGCAGCCATTTGAAATTGGAAGCAGGTAATTGAACACCATCCCAACAAAGCCAAAATGTTCAGGAAAACACAATGAACATAAACTATTAAAAAGATACTTGTCACAGGATTACTAGAGACGTTGCAATTTCAGTTCACAATTCCATTTAGGATATTACAGAAAATAACACCTTAAAATAAAGTGATTTAAAATAAAGCTTTATATTTTCCCAGAAATTGCACTTTGTACTTCATATTCTAAATTATGAACTGTAAATCTATTTATCTGAATAAAAAGGAACAGTTAAATGATGTTTAATTTTTTCAAAAATAAAATAAATGCACAATTATGTGGAATCTCTCCACTTTTATTTCTCAGTGTTTCTGTTGGCTTTTTCTCATAGGCATTGTTTCCTTAGCTGAAGTTAAAATAATGTGTAAAAACTAAGTCTCATTTACACCTTAGACCATTGTAAAAATACAAAAGAACCTTTAGATGAAAATAGGTAGGTTATATGTCAGATGAATGCCTTTCAAACTTAAATATAATTTTTTATGTCTCAAGGGAATTTTTGTGTAAGTCTATATGTAGTCAAAACCTAAAAACCCTGAAGGTCCTTAGAAGTCTGGGAAGACCTGACAATTTAAGGCCCCCACAACTATTCTAACAGTTTTGGTGATAGGGCTGACAGAGCTTGGAAACCTTGATCACATGAACAGAAACATTACTGTTAGTGGAAGAAACACTTTAATTACAAAAGCAGTATATTATTTGGGTAAATATAGAAAACAGTCTGTGTATAAGAAGATAATTCTTCACAGTATAAACCAAACCTGAGAAAAGGTTTGTTGTGGGCAATGAGGAAGTAGTGACCCTTGAGTTTTAATCCTTCTTCAGACATCAAATACTTTCATGCATATAAGTAATTTAAACCCTGTCCCTCCTGAAGTCAGAACAGTGATGGTAATCAACCTTAACTGTGTTAAGGGGTGTTCAGATTAGCTAGAATGTATCTGTGAGAATGCTTTGAAGATGAAAAGCTCTGTTTCAAGGTAAAAGGTCTTATTTTTTTATTACAACAAAAGTTTCTGAAAAGAAATAACAGTGCTGTGTACACATAGGAGAGCTTTGAATTGCTTTTGCTAATGTTACTTCAAAGAAACAGTATTTGCATGGAAGAAGGGAAAATAAAGCCTCAGTCAAGTCCAGTTTACCTTCTCCATTCATTCATGCTGATCTCACTGTCAAGAGTTCCCATTATGCTGTACTGCTTGTAGACTTTGTTGTTCCTGCCCTACAAGTTCATAGAATGTTTTCAATAGTGATGGAATATTACATACATTAAAAGAAGAGTATTATGTGTCCTTCTGTATCAGACAAAATTTGACCCAGAGAGGAAGCCCATATTTGCCTTTTGCTCTTACTGTGAAACTAGCTTTCTCTTTCACATTCTATGTTACTTTCATCTTTGGTCCCGTATACTGGAAACAATTTTCTGGTTCCTGTCCCCAGAATAATGATTTATGATTTCAACTGACTTCAAAGAAAAATTAATTTCTGTGTTTGGTGTTAGGATAAATAACTTTTAAAGCATAAATAAGCTTAAGGACTACTGTATGTAAGCATCTGAGTCAGGTTCAGGAGAATTTGAAAACCTAAGTTTCCAACCCTTTATTGTGATCCACTACCTGAACTACTAGTTTATTGTTTCTATAGATGTCTCATGGAGCAGAGAGGTCTGTGAACCCTCAAAAGCATGCCAGCAAAAGGCTAACTGAGGAAGTTCAAAAGACCTTTAGCAGGAGCTGGGGACATCTGTCTTTACACTGACTCTGCTGTGGGACTGTAACACTTTACATTGGTCCACCCATTTGTAAAATGAGCAGTTGAGTTTTCCCTAATTTGAAACAAGTGCAAGTGTCTTGAAGGGACCATTTTAGCAAAACAAGCACCAGAAAATGCCTTTTCTAGCATGATTTTTTTCTTAAGGAGGAACCATGAAGAAGATGACCTCATCATCTTCAAAGCTGTGATGTGCTTCTTGTGCACTAAGAAACCTGAATTCAATGAAGATTGCACAATCCACAGACAGAACAACTCTGGCATTTACAAAAGAGAATTTTTAATCTTACAGATAATTTACAGATACAATAATTCTGAAAACGTCCATGCAAAGAAACACACACTGTGAGGTCAGGTATGTCAAATCTGCAAGATAAGATAGTGGAGTTTAGAAACCTGACTTTTGACATTACTGACATAAGGTAGTTCAGAAAATAAAATCCATACTGCAATTTTGCTGT
This sequence comes from Promerops cafer, assembly GCA_013398275.1. Lineage (NCBI taxonomy): Eukaryota > Metazoa > Chordata > Aves > Passeriformes > Nectariniidae > Promerops > Promerops cafer. Next base: position 114,077 of record VZSE01006402.1, read on the forward strand.
CATGCTTTTCTTCCTGATGGTAATGTACGGACTGAAAGTTCCCATTATCTTCAATGATGCTACAGAGAAAAGATAACCTCAGATCGTGTAGGAAATGGTTACAGAATATGAGCATTATTTTAATTAATAGCTGCATTGGTCTGGTAGTGTTAAGATGTGAGTGATTCTCTCTAATTTGGTCCACATACCAGGAAATTAGTTTGTTCATGAAGTATATGAGTGCATCCATATCACCTGTGCACAGAAGTGCTTATAAAACTAATGTAGGTAGCTAGAGTAAAAGCTGCCTTCCCATGTGGCTTGGCTGGAACTTGCTCCTCTACCATACACTTCTACTTTGAGCATTTTTTCTAACATACATATCAGCTTAGCTCCCATCACAGAGGTATTAAAAGGAGAAGAATGAAAAACAGTGGCCTAAATATTTCATTGGTTTATGCTGAGGTATGGTTATTCAAACCCCATGTGGATTTTGTTTTCCCATAATCCCTCTTTGACTGCATCTTGACTTCAGGTGCCTTCCTTGGCTCTGCTCAAGCATCACTTCTGTATGGTCTTCATGGCTAAAAGGTAGGTCCTGGCAATTGCAAACTGCTTCCCAGGGGACTGGCCCTCAGAGTGACTCAGAGGCATGAGAAGCAGGCTGCTTCCCTGCCTCCTCCTGGCCGTGGGCATGCAGGTACTCACTGCTGACCTAATGCATCCTTCAGTTATTACACGCCCATCCCACACAGCTGTGCTCTGGATAGAACCAGATCTTCACCATTTCCATGCCTCTGGCTGCTCCCATTTAGTAGGCTTGCAGTACCATTTTCCTATGGTTATATCCCTGGTCTAGTAGGTCCTTTGTGGAGTGAATAGGTTCTGAGCATTTAATGCTTTGTTCTGAGGTTGGCCGGTGCTTCTAGCCAGTGTGTGGTGGTTCTGTGCCAAATAAACTCCTCAACACTCTTAAATGTGTGTCCACTGTAGGTACAGATTATGTCCTTCAGCAATGTGAGTTACTTCTAGCAGCAGAATAGCTCCCTTTTATTGTATGGGTGGCTTCTTGGCTAATGTGGCCTGTGTGGCAATGTTGGCTAAACTGCGGTGTATGCCATCTTCTAGCTCATCATTAGACTTTAAATAGCAATTAAATATTAGTTCTGTGCATGTTAAATAAAAAAAGAGGCTTTTAAAATGTCTTTTTTATATTGCCATCTTCCAAAATAATAAAGGGAGGTTGAGAAGAGAAGGTGACATCTTGAAATACAGTTTAATTCATTAACTATTGTAAAATATTTGGAGGGAAGCTAAAGAAGTATTTAAAAATTTATACCTAATATTTTAGTTGATCTAAGTTGATGTAGTGTCATAATAGGAGTAAAACAAATCCCCTGATCAGAGAACATATTATTTTCTAGCTGAGTAAAGGGGTAATCCTTTGAATAATGAGTTGATGTCTGCTGGTATCTATTGTCTACGGCATTAATCTTGTTGTAGTTTAGAAATATACAATATTTTAAAAACGCATCTTCTAACCACACCCAAACGAGATGGTAAAACTACTTATGAATGATAGGCTAAAGGACTGATAAAAAGAAAAAGAGGTCAGTGTGTCAAAATACTGAAGATCTCAGCTGGTGCTCATGTCTCTAAATAGGTGATCAGTTAATGGAGAGAGCTGCGCACCTTTTAGTGAGATCAAAGTACCCCAAATGTCAAGAGAGACATCGGGAGTAACTTTCATGCTGTCCCTGTTACAGTGTGAGTCATTTGACAAACCTGAGCGGGGGAGCCGTGGTATCGCACCAAGCAGTTCTGCCATGGTCTGCGTATCTGTGAAGAGAAGGGAAAAATTTCCCAAGATAATTTTTCAGGAGAAATCTCTGGTTCTCAATCAATCCCCAAGGTGCATCCTGAGACATCACTACCAGGCATCTGAGTCTCATCCAGTTTCAGGGCACAAGGAAAAAGTCTTTGATTTTAACAGGGACTCTCCATGCTAAGGAAGCTTCCCTGTCCAACCATGCAGGAGCCACCCTGGCAGTCACATTCACACCACCTGAGATGGGATTAAAGCACCTTCACAGCTACATCCCCCCACTCACAGTCAGACCGGGATTCCTCACGGACTCAACCTCAAGTTTCCCATAACAAAGTCTCACGTATCCAGATCCTTAAAACAGTTTAATCTTGGTGTGATAACTAAATAACAAGATAATAGCTTGAGCTGGTGCCTCTGAGGAGGGACCCTGAACAAAGGAACCCTGGGGCTTTTATACCTTCATACACCAAAGTCTTCCTTTTCACTGGGAGCCCTCGTATCCTGCTGTGTCTCTGTCCCGTCGCCTGGCCGGGCCACAGGTTCCTGTGCCCTTTGATGTGCAATGGGTCAGCAGTTCATGGCCTCTTGCCTCATGCTCGGCTCAGGCTCCTGTCCCGGCAGACCTCAGTCTGCAGCCTGCGCTGCAGCTTGCACACCAAGCTGCCTGCACTGAGTGTATTTAACATCCATCAGATGTGACAGAAGTAGTTTTCAGCAGCTGAAATTTTGTGTATGAAAAAAGTCCATCTAACTTCCACTATTTGTCTTTGAGCAAGATTTAAGAGACAGCTATAAGGTAAAAATCAGGGTTCTTGTGATCAACATCCTTTTCTGTTATTTTTTTAGCTGCTAAAATAAGTTGAACATGATTAACAAGAGTATTGATGTGCAGGGTGTTTCTCTTCTGGAAGTATGCTGTGCTGTAACCACCAGTGTATCTTTGAAATGAAAAATTTTTAGTGTAGATGAGCAAAAGTATTAAGACAGTGATTTGTAACTGCACAGAATGTGTTGAGATGGTCTCTGCTTCAAAGAGCTTACTGTTTATGGTGATCCAAACAGGCAGAGAGGAGAGGCAGAAGCAACTGAAGATACTTGAGCAATGAAAATGTGGAAACAGAATCCCATGTGTCATCTCTCCCAATCCCATACTTCTTCCACTGAGCCTGACAAAATTACAGACTCCAAGCTTCCTTAAGCAATGACAAGTAGTAGTCATCCAAATCCTAATTTTGAACTAATTTTAAATTAAGGATTCACTCTGATGCTGTTGTGCACTCATTACCCGCCCCCCTCACCCCATCAGCTCAACCCTCTGTATCCCTCCCTTCTTAAGAAGAGGGCTTTGGCAAACCTTCCCCAAATTTCCTTGGGACAATGCATGAGACAGATATAAATTTCAATTACTTCAGAGAATTCTCAAACAACTCTGGAAAGCAGAAGGGAAGCAGCAGAAGACAGATTATCTCTAGAGTTGATCTGCTTGAATGAAACGGGACCCTAAAAACCCCCATGTGGATGAATTGTTTAACAGGCTTCTGAGCCAGGTGGAATCACCACCATGCTTCTAAAAATGTCCTTTTTCCCTGTTTTCTCATTTAATAGGAGTAGATTTATTTAACAAGATCAACTTGTTTTTCTAAGCAATTAATAGAAATCTTTAGGTGTAGAAAGGGGCAGGCTTATCCTGTGGTGATTGATGTGTCTTGTTACTGTAATGAATGACCATTTGAGTTTAACAAGCTTTAGCAAACTCAAAAGCTGTTACCTGTGTACAACTCTGCAGCTGTAAAGAAGATTTGTGTGTTAATAGTCCTGCCGTGAGGATAAAGCAGTGGTCTAGAAGGAAAAAATGCAGAAACATATTGCAGACCCCTTTTGGTATGCTCAGAGAAGGCCTATGATTAGAATTTGTGCAAGATTAAAAGTTTGTGGTGGCTTGACCCTGGCTGGATGCTAGGTGCCTACCAAGCCACTTTGTTGCTTCCTTCCTCAGGGGGCCTGGAGGAGGGGAGAAAGTAAGATGGAAAAAACACATGGGTCAAGAATAAGGCAGTTTAATAAAGTAGAAACAATGTCTGCATGTGGAAGCGGTGGAAAACAATAGATTTATTCTCTACTTCACATCAGCAGGTTATGCCCAGCCACCTCTTCCGAAGTAAAGCTTCTGTTTGTGCAATTGCTGTGGAAGACAAACATTGTAACAAGAAAAGTTGTCCCTCTCTCCTCCCCGCCCTGCCCCCACTTCCTCCTCCTTTCCCTTAGTTTGTATTGCTGTATTGCTGACCAGACATAATATAATATGAAATATTCTTTCAGCTAGTTTGGGTCAGCTGTTCTGGCTCTGCCTCCTCGCAAGATCTTGCTCATCCCAGCCTAATGGTGAAAAGAGAGGCTGGTGCTGTGCCAGCACTGCTCAGCAGCAGCCAAGGCACTGCTGTGTTGTCAACACCTTTCCAGCTACTAATGCAAAGCACAGCACTGTGAGGGCTGCTGTGGCAAAATTAACTCCATGTCAGCCAGACCAAATACAGAGCTTTACACTCTAAGGGACCACAGGGTTGAGGAGCATTTCTCTTATCAATTAAGGTAGGAACTAAAACACAATAATATTGGGGGATGCATTATGGAGCTAGGGTACTTCAGCTGCTAAATGAAGACACATTTACAGAAATAATTCTTAACACCTTATTTAGAGAGTATCTAAAGTCACTGCTTGTAGTGAGGCTCTCAGGAAACCATTTTCAACAAGAATGTAGGAAGACTTCTTATGCTACAACAGATCGCAGGATTCCATGACTCATTTGAATTGCAGAAAGGAAGGATGACTGGTAGAATTAAGAAAGGTTGGCAGAATAACAAAGTAAATGTAAATTGATGTGTGAGCAGACAGGACATGGTGTGTGGGTGTACATACTGAGGGTCTGAATGTGCTGCTTACTATTGTGAAAAAGGCACAAGTTCAAATGGCAGAAATGGAGGATTTCAAAAGTTCTTGGCAAAGAGCTCCTGGCTCAGTGGGAAAAGAATAACTTAAAACCCATCTGATAGCCAGCAGTAAGTGTTCCTTTATCTTTAGTATTATTAATAGCTGAGTCAGACTTTTGAGTGAAGTTAACCTAATAATAATAGCTTGTTATATAAGACTCGGGTCTCAATACAAAAGGTATTGGCTAAGGAAGGGAAGAAAAACAAGCATCAAACTAGAATACACAGCAAATATGATGAGCTACTTTGACCTAATTATCTAATTTATTTTTCAGCTGATATTCTTGTTAGGAGAAACTTCTGTTTAGTTATCTCTCTAAGCCAGTGAGAAATTGAAAAGGAAGCAAAGTATTTTTGCTGAGTTCATGCTCTGCATTGCATGCTCTCTAATGTCCTGGACCACAAAGGAAGATGACAAGACCTCTGGAAAGAGAGCATGTGCTGGTTTCATGTGAAAGGATCTTTGCACTTTGTACAGAGAGAGAAAAGAAAGCATCTTGTGATCCTTACAGATAAATATAGCTATACCATAGTTTTTGGGCTCTACGTTTCTCTACAAAGTAGAGCAAGGAGGCATATGGGGATAGAAAAAATTTTAAGTATTGTTCCACATAGTTATTTTAGGGGATTTTCCGGGAGAGAACTGGACATATTTGACCATTATGCCTCTCTGTTTATCTGCACCCTCCTTTCTCACCTCCACCTATTGATGTTTTGCATTACTGTCCAATGCCATTCCAATCCAAGAGGGATGGAAGTCTCAAAGATACTGCTTCCTTTGAGACTCGTGAAAACATGTGACCAGGTAGAATAGGGAGGGACAGTTAATAAACAATTCTTTCCAACATCTTCTTCCAAAGGAGAGGGTTAAAGCACTGTTATTTTATTTTAAAAGAAAAAAAAATGTACTGAAAACCAGTCTTCAGGTTTCTTTTAGCTAGTTATATTCTAGCCAAAGGAGCATCTGGTACCCTTTCTGAACAGTGGTAATATTTTTCATCTCTGCAGGATGTAATGACTGGACAACATAAAACAAAATGGAAAGTCTGGAAAAAACTGTTCTAATTGATTTAACCCACAAGCTAAGAGGAGGAAAAACGTATCCTTGGACAGTAGGAATACAGATTTACCCCATTACTTTTTTATTTTCTATTAGCACATGTCATTACTTTTTGTGCTTTTTTCCTTCACTTTCATTGTAAAGCTCAGATCATAGATTCCTATCTTATTGAATTATATAATCATTAAGATTGAAAAATACTTTGATCATCAAGTCCAACCATCAACCTAGCATCACCACTATGATGACCATCATGTCACCCTTAAACCATCCTTCTCATTTTCCTTTATTTTAGACTTCTGCTTTGCTCATCTCGTTCTGTCTTTCTAATTTGTCCCATGAATTTTTCCACATTTATTTTGAGGTTTCTGGAAAAAAACAACAACAATAACAACAACAATAAAGTAAACACCCAAGAAAATCCAAAACCCCCCAGATTTCCTGGTAACAATTTGATGCACAATGCCTTACTCAAATTTTGTATACAAATTACTTTTGTATACAAAAATGACTTTTCCAGGTAGAAAATATTTAATCACATTGATGGAGCTTGAGATCTGTGAAGGAAGAATATAATCATAATTGAATTGTTAAACTATTGCAAGCAAAATGTTCAATTAATATAAGCTACCTCCATATTAATGCAAAAAGCTCAAGAAAATGGAGAGGATCTGGAAGTCTTCCTACATGACGCAGCTATATGGTTGTTACTACCAAGATTTGTTAGCAAGACTTCAATGATTAAGGGTTGAAATTCTTGATGGGGACCCATTTACAAACTGGTAAAAGAGGATCAGTAGTGGTATAATGCTGATTTTTATCCAGTTTATTGACAGATTAGTTATTGAGGTTATTGAGTCCTGTAAATAATAAAGTACTGGATAGATTGTTTTTGGTTTTTTGTTTATTTTTAAATACAGTAAATTCAGCTTTAAGAGCCAGCACATTAAAGGGTCTAGAGCACAAGAGCTATGAGGAACAGCTGAGCGAGCTGAAGTTGTTTAGCTTGGAGAAAAAAAGGCTCAGGGGTCAGCTTATCTCTCTCTATAACTGCATGAAAGGAGGTTGTAGGGAGATGGGGGTTGGTCTCTTCTCCCAAATAACAAGTGACAGGATGAGAGGAAATGGCCTCAAGTTTTACCTGGGGATGTTTAGATTGGATATTAGGAAAAATCTCTCCACTTAGGGGTGGTCAGGCACTTTAACAGGCTAGAACAGGGAAAGTGGTTGAGTCACCATCCCTGGAGGTGTTTGAAAGACGTGTAGACCTGCCATTGCCATTAATAGAGTTTTGGATAGTTCCCAGAAGTTCTACTTCCTCTGTCACCGATGTAATGCAAAAAAAATGACTAATGCTGTGTGACAGCTCATTCTGGTAAGGCTGCCATAGATTCAATCACCAAATTAACAGAAAGTGTATACAAATGTTTAATGATCTGCTAATGTCTTCTCTGAAAATTGGGCACATACATACATTAATGAATGCATTTAGCAATATGCAAATGCCAGTGTTCCCAAGAAGAAGTTATTATTGTAGGGAGATATTTCTATGAAAGTGTAAATAAAACACAGTAAGGCTACAATACTCTGTAACTGAAAAGTGGAAAAAAAAGCTCAAATTCCTCATAGTGAAAAAATGGCTACTTCCATCAAATTACCATATAATACCTTCCATCAAATACCTTATTAAGCTAACAAGTGTTTGAAGTGTATGTGCAGTTTAAAATCTAATCAAGAATATAGTTCGGGATAGGCATAACCTTCCACTCTACTGCATGTTAAAATACCTTACCTTTTTCACCAATTTTATGTTTAATTTGACTATTTTTGGACCAAAGTTTTTAGAGACAGCTTCCCAGGGAAAACAGAGTTTTTGTGATATATGATAGGACACATAACATTACTCAAAAGACAGCTAGGCAATAGAGGGAGTCAATCATGCAAGCTGTAGTGCCCTCTGGGAATGTGACTCAGAGGTGATGGGACCCGCAGAACAGGTAAATTACAGGTTCTGCCTGGACTAAACACTCGATTTCTGCAGAAACGGGATGGGAAAAAAAAGGTTTTGGGAAAATTTACTGTTCTTTATTTTACAGTTTCATTAGAAATACTAGCAAGAAAAACTCCAAATATCTTTATACACACACCTGGAAAAAGATACAATATATTGTATTAAGTGCAATATACTGTACAATACAATATATGGTACAATATATTGTAGTAAGTACAATATATTGTATGATACAATATAATGCCTTAGATTGTATGACGTAATGTATTAGATATAATATATGGCATATATTTTACTAGGCAGTAGATATGCAACTGCTCTTCTAGAAATTGTATTTAGCTTCACAGAGGGATCATTACTAATTACAGCTTGGAATTGAGCTTACTCATTCCCAGAGCCTTGGAAGAACAAGAAAACAAATATGTGAATGCTGAAAGATCATATACAGGGAAACTGTTGCTCAAATATTGTTACCTAGTAAGATAATCAGGAAGATATTTTCTATTCAAACAAGGGTGGGGATTTTTGTTTAAAAATATAAATAAGTACATACAAAACACAACTTAAAAGTAGGTGAAATCAGGCTTGAAGTGCTCTTGGCCTCCCTGGGTTCTGGTTAGGTGAGAGGAAAAGCACAAGTGAACTCAATCAGCTGTGTCCTGAAGGAGTGACAAGGATGGGGGTCCTGCATCCCGAGTCCTCCTTCTCTGAACCTTCAATAATAACCATCTCCTGTCCTAGCAAAACCAACTTGATGAGTTATACACTCTGTTGTAGGTGTTTCAGCCCCAACTCTGCAACCACTTAGGTAGGATCAGATTTACTATCAATACTTAGTCAAAAAAATAAACTTGGCCCACTTGAAATGGTCCATACTATGTCACATAGCTCATAAGGTGACACATACTTCGTAAATTGCAAATGATATTAGGAAGAATCTAAGAAAGAAAAAGTCTTTATATAAATATGGAAGAGAAAACACAATGTCTTGTAGGGGCCTCTGTTCACAGCAGGGGCGAGTACCACTGACACACAATAAAACCTTAATGTAACTTTACTTACCTTAACATAAGAAACAGGTTTAGAACTGTTTGTGGTGAAAGAGTAACATACTAATGTATCATTGTCCCTGTCTAACTATAAAGCCTTAAAATTGATACAGAAATCAGCCAGATAAAAACTTTCTAACAGACGTTTGAGTATTAGAAAGCTGCATTCTTTATGGCAGTGCGCTGGTCACTTGTAGAGTCCTTCCTTTAACTGAATGCCCTGAGCATTGGGTAAATGCTCAAAACTGTGAGGTTTTATCATACACACTGATGACGTTCTTATTGGCTATCCCTGCTTACTTGATATATGTGTGTAAGTTCACTTTACATAGTCACGGCCTCTTTTTAGAAGTCCTTATATGGTTCTTTGGGGTTTGTCTTCAATGTCCAGTGTCCTTTTTCCTGTTCCTCAACCCTCATTTTGAGTAAGTGCAATATCGTTGCTTTGGGTAACTTCTGCTTTGTCAGCCTTGCAAAGCTAAGCTGGCATCCTGTTGTGTTTTGCATGACTTCTGTTTGCTTAAGTTACATCCTTTGTTTCTCCAAAGCTGTGCTGTTTTGTTCTGTCCTTTTCAGAGTAAAATTTTTTTCTGTTCTACTGTCCTTTTCGATGTGTTTGTAAGACAACAATTAAACTGCTGATATTGTCATGAAGAGATTTATTCTCTTGCTCATTTAACATGATTTGTAGAACTTAGGACAAAAAGTGCAAAAATGGTTAGGATGCGTAGAGCAATGAAAGCAGAGATCATCTCTGACCTCTGAGTGGTTTCAGGGAATGGTCTCCCCTGCGGAAGAGCTGCAGGTTGAAGACATGGTAATAGGAAGATGTTATGATTTGTCACTTTTGGATCAGCTCAGCAAGTGACTCAGTAATGATGAATCTGTCCAGAAAATGGAGTGAATGAAGGCCAGAGAGCCATAGGTCATGTTTCCTAAGCAGCTAAACAGAAAAACCAAGGATGACAAGGGTGGGGTCAGCAGAAGAGGGCCAGCATTGTTACCACCAGGTTGTGAGCATCAGCTGCTATGGTGGCTGTGCCCTTTAACAGATTACCCTGGCCATATGCAACATCCTGAGGCCTTAGGCCATCAACAGGATGCTCAGGAACAAAAGCAGGATCTTGCAGATCTTTGAGCACCAAAAAATCCAGGGTGCAGCAATCATAACCATAGCGGGGTACTGCTAACTCTTCCATGACTGCATGCTGCTAAGGCTGTTGTAGATACCCACTGCCATCATCAAAGTCATCTCTTAGTTATCTTAGAATTGAACAGTGCTACACCATAACTGTAAACACTGTTGTCATGCTTGCGTTATATTCATATATTACAGTTGCATAAACTATCATACTGCATATGCTATTAAACATCATTATATAGATGTGGCATATTAATAAATATTTTTTCCTTTTCTGGGCAATACCTCTGCATGCTCATGCCTCCCCACTTCCAGAGCTTATCTTGCTACCTCTGCATCATAATTAATTTCCTGGATGAGTTCTGTAAAAATTTCTGCCTGTGCTCCCTCCACTCACCCCTAGAGGCACCTGTCAATTATACCTCTAATACTGAGTGAGGACACACAGTGACATTCAACATGCTAGATTGGGCAAACAGTTTGTAGCAAGGTCCGCCTCTCTAAGTCCTCCAGGTGGTCTAAAAAGGGAGATGTAAACAAACAGAATTTAAAAAAAATTATGAAGCAAAAACGCCAATAGAAGATGTACTGTGATTGCTAGTGATGGTTCTACTGTTCTGTTTTGTGGCATGTTAAATTTAGCAACTAATTATAAGTAACTAAAGAAATGTATTTTGATAGAGGAATTGAAAATACTGGCATGAATACAATATTAAAATGCTTCTTCTCTGGACTAGAGTGTTATTTTCTCTAGTCTATAAAGAAAGACTTGATGCACAAAGACAATAAAAATTTGTAATAACATGGAAAATTTTCTCCTTGTCAAGTAGAAGTTTCAACAGTCCCAGCAGTTTGACTAAATGACTCTCTAGCCCACCTATTTTCTGGCATAGCAGTTTGGAGGCAAATACATTGGTCTTGTAGTACAGCTTACTGAGTAGCAAACAGACTTTTTCATGCAAATGTACAATTCTTGGTCTAGGAACAAAGTGGTCTTCAATGAGATTCTTCTTGTCTGAGAGACAATAAAACACAAGGACATGTAGATGAAATTTCTATTCTAGTATTGACGCAGATCAGAGGGAAAGGATGAAGAAAGCTAACCACAGACTGTTTCATGGGGTAAGGCCAATGTTTGAGTTGTTCCACAACCAGATCTCTGATCCTTGGCATGAAATTTTGGCTTCATCATGGTAATGGAGCAGTAAGGTGCTGAAAACATAAGAAACCCCACATTCTCTGCCTTTCATAGACAAGAGACAAGTTAATGTTTGGGGATGCTCTCTCCTCTTCAATGACAAAAAGAGGGGAACAAAATTTCCTGAGAGTTTTGAGTGCTTGTGAAAGTTCATCTCATGACAAATGTAAAACCCTTGACCTAGCAAATGTTCATTTGCAATTCTCCTGGATATATAAGGTGTCCTATTAACAGCTAAGTAGTCTCTCCATTATGTCAGAAAACACTATGAGTTGTTGACACTGAGTTTCTCTCTTCAGTATTCAAACTATTAGACAGTCTACCCTTCACAAAACACGCATCACATAAAATCCAATACATGACTTAACATTTGGCAAGTGTTTTGTTCAATATATATCTGAATTTTTGAGATTTTTATTTTTGCAGCCATTGAACACAATTGTATATCATAAATTAAAAGCACCAGTAGCTGTGATTATCAGCTGGATCAGATTTAGTAAGTGGAATAAACTGAAATTCTCTATCCTGCTAACCCTGGAGATATCTATGTTTCCATTTCAGAGGAAGCATTTGGGCTGTTTTGGAGCTAATTAATAGCATGATGACTGTATGTAAGTAGAGTGGGTAACAGCAGCAGACCCCAAAATATACACCTTAGTTTGTTTGGGAAGTTTGCTCCATGGCCCTTATAAGAGTATCTGATGGCCACATGTAAGCACACATCAGCATACGTGTTTGTGTCAATGCGTACAGACCAAAAGAATCATCTGTAACTGGGGGATTATCTTTGTACATATGGGTTCAAAAATCCCATCATGATCTGTTGGTTTGCAATATCATACATGTCACATTGTCTTGACTTGGCACAGCCTGGATTTTGGTAGCCAGGGAGTGCCACAGAAGTGGCTTCTGCAAGAAGCTGCTGGAAACTTCCACCATGTCCAACAGAGCCAATCTCTGATGGCTCTGAAGATGGACACGCTACTGAGCCAGTTAGAGAGTTTGGTAAAGCCTCTGTGATGACATGTTTAAGAAGAAAATCAAAACAGTGCAAGTGCAGTTTTTTCCAGGGGTGGTGAGGTGCCGCTGCCGGCAGCATCCTGGTACAGCCCGTGGCCATGTGCCACCATGGCTGCCACCATCTCAGCGCAGCCTGTGGTGGGCCTTGCGTGCCCCTGGCCAGCCGTGCCACGGGTAGAATGGCAGGGGTGGTGGTGGCTTCTCCTTCCCACCACCCTGCATGAAGAGAGGCGTTAAATGGCGCCAGCGCTGCGGCGGCTGCCACTGCTTGTGGCACTGCACACACCATGGTGGCGGGGCCTCGTGGCCAATGGTGCAAAGGTGGCAGGCAACTCCCCAGGGTGGAGCCTAGATGAGATGGACCTCTTGGCACTGTGGGATTCTGCAGGAATCTTTGAATTGGTGAAACTTGTTGGCAACGGTACCTACGAGCAGCATTTTTTCTTCTAGTCAAAGAGGAGAAAGTTAGGACATGTGAGAGAAAACAGTGTGACAGTAAGGTCAGTGGAAAAAGAAAAGAGGGGGAGAAGGTGCTCCAGGCATCGGAGCCGAGATTCCTCTGCAAGCCGTAGTGAGGACTATGGTGAAACAAATTGTCCCCCTGTAATACATAAAGTTCACAGGGGATGCAGACATCCACTTGCAGTCCATAGGAAAAGTTCTCATGCTGGAGCAGGTGGATGCCCGAGAAAGCTGTGATCCAGTGGGAGACCTGAATAGAGAGGGAAAGGCCCCTGCTTCCAGAGATAGAGAGAGGGCCCTTGCTTCTGAGCTAGAGCAGCCTATTCTTAAAAGATTGCACCACGTGGATGAGTGACCCGTGCCACAACAGTTTTGGGATGACTGTTTGTCTGTGGGAGGGACCTCACAGCATAGCAGAGAAAAGACTCCTCTCCCTGAGCGAACAGAAAAAGATCTCAAGTAATGAACTGACCAAAACCCCCATACCCTGTCTACCTGTGCTGTTTATGTGAAGGAGGGAGGGGCTGGGGGAGGGAAAGGTGTTTTGAAGGCCTCTTTTACTTCTCATTATCCTCCTCTGACTCTGTTACTAATATATTTACCTTATACCTTTAATTTGAACCTGTTTTGCCCTTAGAGTGTTTTTCTCCCAGTCCTTACCGCAACTCCCGAGCCCTTCATTAATTTTTCCCCTCTGTACAACTGTAGGAGAAGAGGGTGAGCAAATGACTTTCATTGATGCCTGGTGTTTGGGCAATATCAAACCACGACACACACCTGCAGGTATTTTTTCCTCTAAACCACCTGTTCCCCAGTAACCCACGTCTCACCCATGCCGTAGCCTAGGGCATGAGCCAGGAGCTGAAGTGTACTGCTTTCCTTTTCTTGTTCTCTAGTACTGGACCTTCTTAACATCTTATCAGAGAGAAAGCATCTGAAAGCTGTACATGCTACAGGTGTGCAGCTTGTGCTGTGTTTTACTGTCTACTATAAACTCTACGGATATCATCTGACTTCTCCAGGTTGTGACTTACTCCTTCCCTGCCTTTTTGCCTGCCAGCGTTTACAGGCTCTCTTGAGAGGAAGTCCTTCCTGAAGAAGAAAGACAAGTATTAGATTTTCTGTTCTGAAAAACAACTACTACAGTTCATCTCCATCACAAGCTCACGTGTGGGCTCACATTTCTTCAGCCTCTCTCTGTTTACCTTTCTAATCACCAGCTGTGTATCAGCATGTGTCTATTAAAAAACAGGTACAAGATGTAGTTTAGTGAGTGTGAAGGGGGCATGCCTTTGAGGAGGGACACTGGACCTAGTGCTAGCCTTTAAAATCTGTGGGAATTTGATCAATAATTATGTTTAAATTTTTTAAAAAATTATATCTCTTTCCCCATGCCTTTTTGTCTGAGGTAAGAATGCTGAATTCTCCAACTGGAGGGTGGAGGGGAGAGAAGGAGCCAGAGGCAAACACCACTTTCTGAACCAAAGGAGTTGAGATCAACATGGAGCTTGGCTCAGACTTCTAAGCCAGTCCCTCCTACGTTTCTGATGCCAATAATCTAAAAATAGTCTATCTTCCAAAGCCACAAGCGACCATAACATGAGACAGCTACTACATAAATGAAAAATGGGTCTATGTAGTGGGCTGTGTAATGGGCTGAAAATTTCTACTTTCCAAGCATATGTTTGTAGGCCAGCCTGATGCGTGTCTGACTGCAGAAATTTTTTGTACGTTTCACTAGCGATTTCAACAGCATGATGATTGCAGAGAAAGTGAAGCTGATGACAGGAATTAAATCTGGGACAAAGATGTGTATCTCTTTAAGAGGGAACACTTGGCAGAACATAAAAGTGTGCAAAGGGAGAGGGTGATAGATGAGAAGACTTAATTTGTAACAAACCTGTTCCTCCTCTTCCATAAGCCCTTGGATACTTATTGTGTGGCTATTTATTTTTTCCTACAGCTAACTGAAGACCTCACAGATGGACACTGAGCAGTTCACAGCCCTGAGGCAAAGCTCAAACCCCCTGGATATCCTCACCCTGAGCTGTAAAACTGCAGCTGTGGAGCAGTTGCCCTGTGAGGAGCAAAACTGGCAATAAAAGCCAGTTTTATGCGGTGCAATGTGCCACATTCCCTTTGTCCCTTCCCATCATATTACATCCTCTTCAAGGAGGGGAAACCCCTAGCCCTGAATGGAAGCCCTGCTCTCAGCTTGGGCAGAGGACAGTGCGTGGCCAGGAGGTCTCTTGAGCATTACATTCACAACTGCAAGTGATGGCTGGTGCCCCTCTCCACAGCCTCACTGTCAGCCTCCTTCCTCTGCCTGCGTGAAACACATCTCGGAACTTCGCTGCATTGACTCAGATTTCCTAACAGGTTAGTAAGGAATGGGAAAAGAGAGGAACTAACACTGGTTGAAACAGTATGGCTTCAGTTCAGTTTCCTGAGGGAAACCAGGCTATGTATACAGAAGCAATGCCTGCATAGCTAAAATGAGAGGCTGTGGAAGGAGATGTCAGAGAGCTGCAGTGTCCCTGTGAGGCTATCCATTGCTGTGCAGGCATGGCCTCCTTTGACCAGGACACAATGTAATTCTCCATCTCCACTACCATTTTGACCGTGTGTTTTGTTAAGTGGTTTTGCTTCCAGTAACATTCAGGTTAATTTTCCCCTGGTTAAAATATCACTGAACACCTGACACTTGTCATCACTGGATTCTTGTACTGGGTTACTTCACACACTCTTCAAATGAGTAAAAAAATTAGTATGTCTGACTAGCTGATAGAGGTCTATAAATTCACTTGACCTGATAGAGGTCTGTAAATTTTTTTTTTTAATGTTATTTGAGATATTCCTATTTAATCCTCAAAGTTAAAAAAGGTAAGGCTACATGAGAGAAACAAGGCAACCACAGACTACTCTAGGCCAATTTAATTCTCAAAAAAAAAGTCTTGTCCTGTCTATCTCACATCTCTTCAGGAGGTTTAGAGCCATCCCTCTTTTTCAGCAGATTTTCCCTACTTTCCTATACTTACCTGCCTCACAGACTGTCAATCTGTAATGTTGAATGGATTGTCTCATTGTCTGTTTTCTCTTTCTCAGGGATGTGGCTATTCCAAAAAACACATTTCATTTCTTCAACTCTTAAAATCCCCCACATTCATCACAACATTATTATCTGTGACTTTGGCAAGCAGGAGTTTAGACCAGCCCTTTCCATTCCTGCTTTGCTGCTGCAAAATATTACGTTCTCATATTGCAGCTTAGATGACTTCAGTCTTTGTAATACCACACCACTTCTTTCTTTCTCTGTCTTTCTTACCAAATACAGGTGGCTTCTTGTCACTGTCAAGGTTCTGCACATACCAGTCTCTAATTTTCTCTTATTGATAATGTGATTGATACTGCAGAGAAGTTCACAGAGCCAGAAATTCCTCCACCTCATTTTCAGGTGAACATCTTTGGATTTTCTCTCTCGTTGCCCCTAACACTCAGAGGAGAACAACAAATCACATTAGTGAGATTTACTGTCAACTGGCTCACATTATTATCATGACAGATTCATCTGTGTCACTGCCTTATTGTGCTCTATCAGGTCTCAAAAAAGCTGTTACTTCACTCCATGTTTGCACAGAGTACAGCGTAACTAAGTACTCTTAGACTTCCCAACAATACAAATGTAGTTCAAAACAGAAGGAAATTACATGTCCTGAAACCACTGGGGCCCACAAACTCTGGTGGTCTCAAGTTTACTGTGGGAAGAACAAAACTGAGCATTTTCACTTCTGGGTATGAATTATTATCTTATGAATTCAAGTCTGCACTGAGACAGCACATTACTCAAATCATTAACCTTCAAGTCCTAGGGCACTTTACACAGGCTTAAAGCTGAGTGTCTTTTTAAAAGGTTTCAGGAATGTGCCTATGATCTTTAAAATGGTCATTTTACTTCAGTCTTCATGAAACTTGTGCACATAGAAAAAACGCCTCTCACTTCGTAGATTTAATTCCAACAGTGGATGATGTCTTTTCAAAAATTACCGCAAAGGTTAAAGGAGACCTTAGGACCAGTGCAAACTGAACCAAGAGAATATGTGAAGAGGAAGCAAGTTACTTTTGTCAACAAGAGAAAAGCCCTTTTTCATGTGGTTGAGTTTTTACATATATTTGTTTTAATAAAAGCCTTTATATGCATGTTGTCTCTTCATTGGGAGAAAAAAAAGCATGAGGACTCCTTGTGATGTAAGTTAGGAGGGGGCTGTGAATAAAAAGACTGAATCTGCCCTACATTAGTCATTTTACTTCTTTAGGTATCAGTCTCTCCCATCAGAAAAAGTCAACACTTCCAAGGCACTATGGTCAAGAAAGAATGAGCTGCTGCAGGAGCACCAGGTAGTATTACTGTTAAGAAGTTTCTGACAAATCAGAACCTCTAAGAGGGCAGAAAAAAAAATGGTGAATATAACACCATTATATTCCTAACAAAGCTGTGATTTCATGGACAGCCCTGTGGGAGGAAAGAGAGACTCCCAGATAACTGGCAAAGGGGGTAAAGAAAATAAGGAAAAGCAACTCATGTACTTTTTGCATGTGCTGCCGTTGAAACACTCGGCAACAAACTCTGAACAATCTTTTGGGAATTTCAAAAACATTATGTCAACTTTTCTGTCTCCCACCACACAGTGCCTCTTACTCCTATGTGGTGTCTTTCCTCCTCCATAATGCATCAGAAATACGCAACCACCATTGTTATAATCTTTTGTCAAAAAGATGCTATTATGGTATTAGATATTTATTTTATGGTATTAGATCAGTTCAATCAGATGCAGACAGTGAGGTCAGCATAAAGCATTCAAATGATGACAGAAGCATTTTGCTATGCATAAAGGGGTTGGTTATTATTTCACTTTTAAATTTATAGGTTCACTTCATCTTAAGCTAAATATCTAGTTATTTAACAGCTGTTATGAGTCAGCCAGAGAGAGGATTACTTTAAAAAATGTTGCAACAAATCCTTTAATCTTGAGCTACAATAGAAGAACAAGTCTGGTCAGGTCATGTCTAATAAAGGTTGTGCTCCAGTAATACTTAGGAGTTTATCACTGTTCGTACAAAACAGGAGATGGTTTGATATCATTAATCTTGCCACCTTCATATTAACCCCAGAAATTTCAGAGATAGTTGGGATAGATTTTTTTCAGGGCATAGGACCATGCTTAAACACTTTCAGATAAGAAAACTTTACAAATGGATATTTAAATAGTTTATCCTATGCAGAGGCCATGTCTACTTATCATTCTGTCATGACTCAAAGTTCTTGGGATTTTCCATAATGGTAATATGTTTTTGTGTCTTCATGTCACCTCTCTTGTAAAAGTAATGGAGACATTGAGATATGAAGTCAGTGAGTTTTTGTCTGTGTCCTTTACCTCTAGCTAAAGCATAAAGAGAATGCAAAGCTGTGAAGCAGTCAGAATGTCAATTGGAAGATATTCCAGTTTTGTGGGTTTCCAGTCTAATACACTGTCCTAGGGTATGCTTAATTCAGCTTGACAACCACATGTGTAGACTGCCAGGAGAGCAGGCACAGAGGAGGGGCATATCCAGGCATCATTATCCCATTACTCCCAACTTTCAGAGGGTCACTGATGCCACCAAGACAGGTTAGAGCAGTCAGAGAAGAGCAGCCCCAGTACACAAAAACTCAGGTACAAAAATGGTGATTTTAACTACTCTCCAGACAAGGATTAATAACACCGGCCGAACAAAGTTGTGCTGGGTAGGTGTTAAATGTCTCTGATTTATAGGGCAGCATGTGAAAATCAGCATGGCACCCAAACTGCTGCAAGGTTGAAGATCTGTCCACCTTGAATATCTGCAGCCCATGGCAGTATTGTCTCTGGAAAACTTTTCTCAAAACTGGAAAATCCCCAGAACCTTCCTCACACAGAATTGAAGTCCTGCTGCTAGGAAATGGCTAATTCACTGCTAGCAACTGGAAGCTAAATAAGTACAACTGAATTGCTAGTCACATTTCTAAGGATGTGCTAATCTCAAACAGCAGCTACCTAAGGAATTTCTGAAAATAATAGAGTATACAAGTAGTCAATCACAAATCAGAAAAAGTAAGTATTAGTACAAGGCTCTAAAACAAAGAGCAAGTTTCTGGGAAAGTAAATCAATCTCTGTGCCACTTGTTCTTAGCTTTTCCATTTGCCAACTAGGAAACAGGATGGTAGCAACTAGCAGCCAGAAAAATGGTTTGCATTTGGGCAATTTGTAAAAGATTTCTGTAATAAAGATTCAACTTTATTTAAATGTGAGTCAAACTGATTTTCCCCCTCTTCTTATTAATATCCCAGTGATGTCTTAAAGACATGTCACATTAGACCTGTCAGATTTCCATAATGACAATACTGGTAGAAATATGAAAAAAAACCCAAAGCAAAACAGACAAATGGAAAAGCAGTGAATTGACCACAGTAAACTAATACACTTCAAGCAAGAAATCTAGGTCTGCTATTGAATTACCAGAATATGACCTTCTTGAATAAACCAGAAATTTTAAGTATACCCCTTAAAAATGTTATAAATATAGGATTATGGGATTTTTTTTACTGGAATCGATGACTTCTAGTTTGTAATTTCCCTTATCATTAAGAATTATGCACTGCACTCAGCCTTATTTGCAGTTTTTGAAGGATAAATTCTATCCATCTATGAAAAGATGTTAAATATATTCTGTATTTTTTAACAAATCAAGTTATCATCTAGCCTTTTGATGATGAAGCTTCTCAAAGATAGACAGTAGCCAGCTCCATTCACAGCAGCATGCGATACAAAACAATATTTCATGCTTGACATGGTTGCAGAAATTATCTGCATTAGGAAGAAACAGCGAAAACATCTAACCTGAGTCTTCACTAGTTTTTAAGACATTAATTTGCACATGAAAACAAGGAGGAAAGGGGAGGAAAACAAAATTTAAGTAGTTGTTCAAAATTACAGAAATACACCCTTCACGGATAATATGTGTTTTTGTCCTTCCATGAACAGGGATAGAAATGAGAATGCAGTTAAGTACTTTGCTGTACTTAAACTAAAGACCAGCTTACTCCTGAAAGATTCTCGCAAATACACAACTTTTAGCATGCCCAGTACTCCAAAGTCTTTCCTGCTTTTAGTCCATTCCTTTTTAAGACAGTACAGAAAAAGACGTTATCAACATCTTAAGTGAGAAGATAGTTTAAAAAAGTAACAAAAAGGTGGTACATCCTCAATTCCCATGGAAATTTCCATGATTGCTTCAAGAAGAGCAAAACACCAAGCAATTACTTGCCTGAAACATTGATTTGGATCACATGATTTAATTAGCAAATTACACCTTTGTAGAACTTTTCACAGAGTGATAGAGGAAAAGAAAGTAGGTCTTCAATTCGTCATTCTTAATTATCTCTTTATCAGAATTGTTATTTAATGAATGCCTCTGATTAAGTTTGTTTCATTAAATTATGAGATCTGAATCATATTATAAGACCTGTATAGACTTATGAATTTTAAGAGGTAAGGAAGCTAGTCCAGTATGTGTCAGCTTGACATCTAAATTATTCATATTTTTTCTAATGTTCTTTTGAGTTGCTGGTTTGCTACTTTAATAAGAACTGTACAATTGTATGGCTGCTCTCTTGTCTTTGTCTTTAGCCTGTCATTATGAAATAACAGTTATTCACAGGACCCTAATTTTTAATCACTTAGGTTTACTAACAACCCTTAAGACCAAGTGATTTTCACAAAGAAGGGTTTGAAATATTTGTTTTGATTCACATAGTGTATGGGGTCATTTTTTGGTTGTTTTGTTTTGTTTTCTGTTATTTTCTTTTTGGTTGCATCTGTTCTGAATGAAGTTGCAAGTTATAGAAAAACAGAAGAATAAACTAAAATAGTTACATGCTATGACCTTCTATTGTTGTGACAATCATAATGAGATAAAGACTGTGGTTTTACCTTTCATTAGTAGAGTAGTTTTGGCAATCTAATCTTTATCTCAGTGGAATTCTAGTCACAGTCATATTTCTTTATCTTCACCATTAAGCATTTAGACACTTTAAAAGTTCTTTAAAGGTCATCCTTAGGAAATTCATGTCCAAGAAATGAGATGTGTTGCTGCACAGAAAATAAAGGATTTGTTTGATATCACTGTAAGGTTAAGGATAAAAGTCGTAAAACCAAGGCATTCACCATAAATGTGCATCTTGAAGAGCAATTTTTAACAGGGTCCTTGATTCATTATCATCCTGATAGTTGTTCCTTTGTTGATGCTGTTCATGTTCATCTTCCTTTGTTTCATCAATTCAGGTACTTCTACTGTAATCCAATGCACCAATAACTAGGGGTAAAGGAAGGAGTTCTTACTGATGAAGTTATTAAGAGAATTTTGCTTTTTATTTCTTGAAAAGAGTTAAATTTTAGCTTTCATATCATTCTTTTGCTGCAATAGATATTTCTTAGAATCACTAGAGTTTACGTATTATATTATTGGAGTTGCTAGAATAAGTAGGATTTACTAGAATTCCTAGAATTTACAGCATTATCTCTAGAATATGCCCCAATGAGAGGACAATGAACCTCTTAATTACAAAATAAAATGTCTAAAATATTCCAAGTTCATTTCAATAAGTGCAAGATTGGAAAGAAAAAAAAAAAAGATGAAGATTAGAAATAACTGTCTGAATAACTCTTTTTTGACTTAAAAATAATTTTCTTACCCAAGCCAAAAAAAAAGAAAAAAAAAAGAATCCCTAAATTCTCCATTCATAACAAGACACAGAATCAGGATTGTTCATAAGGTGAATTCATTTCCAGTATGGTCACTGTTACCTACTACCAGAAGATACCCCAAATTTCCTGTATGGGGAAATAGGTTTGTGTTGTTCTTCTAAATGCCTTTGAATTATTCATGCAACATTCAATAGGACTAGCTCTAAGGGCAGACAAAGAAGCTACAGTGACAAGGAAATTTCTTCATTGCAAGTTACCTGAGAACTCTTTTCCAGTTGAAATTACTAGCTTAACCTAGCTAACATTTATTGACACGTTTTAATGGCTGCTAAAGTGTTTTCTATTCACCTTGAAAATAGGCTGGTTCTGGCCAAAATTATATTCACAAAAGGTTTAGTGACTTATTTTTATGTTATATAAGCCGTTTGGATTTCCTATGTATGATTTGTAGTGGTTGCATGTTTTTCTTCCTCAGTTTAAAAGAAAAAAACACTGGAATTCATGTCTAGTTCTAGACAGAATCAATAATAAAATAAATAAGAAAAAAATCAAGTTTAATGTCTATTCTGCTAAAGATCAATCCATAAGATCACATATTTTAAACAAACCTGTTTCACAAAACAGGTGAAACGAAAACTTTCTTCACAATTACATTGCCCCACATAAATAGCTGCTAGAGTTCACTGTATCCCCAGATACATAAACTCCATAGTTTCATGATACAACATGGGGCAAAGTTTTCCTTCTGCTAAGCAGGAACTTAAAACTTCTGGGTAATGCCTCCCAAACTACTCAGAACAGGCAGGGAATTTCCCCCAGTTTTCACCATGGATTTATTATTGTAGCTACACAACACAGAGCTGAATGACCTAAAAGCATGTTAATGCTGCTGCAGGACACATTAAAGTCATACAACAGCATTTTCCCTGAGTGGGTGTATTCAGCCCATTTAATAAAGATTATGAGTGACTGCACCCTTTTTTTGGCTATGACACAACTCAAGGATAGAGAAATTTAATAGCATATTAGTCATCTCCCCAGAGGTAAAGTATTTCATAATGAACTGAAAAGCCAGAAAATTGTGTCTATGTGTGTGTTTTAATATTACTCTGTTCATACTAATGAAATTTATGCAAAGCACCACAAAAACTGATGAGTGTACATCCATAACGCGACTGAAAGACATTGCAGGTTGCGTTAGGGTGAGGTGTTAAATTATTTATTACATGTCAAGTTTGTTTTTTGTTTTTTCTTTTAATTGCTTTCCTGGTATTTTGAAATTATTTCTGCTGTTTAATATGAAATTATTAGCATAAAGATCAAGAAAAAAAATCACATTTTTTTCCTGCTGCACTGTGTGCCTTGCCCAATGAAGATGGCAAAGGCAGGAATGTCCCAAAACATCTGTAGGCAAAAACCTTTGCACTTTTTTAATCTTTTAAAAAACATAATCAACCTAGATGTGCGTAAAAGTGAGGGGGAAGCAGGGCAGGACATGGTGAATCAGAGGACTGGCAGTGGAATAAAGAATATGTGGGAAAAGAGTTTTGCTTGCAGGCATAAGGATGAGTGCTGGCATGGCCGAACTGCTTGCTCACCTTTGGAGCCCACGGTTTGTCCCGTGTGCCTTACGGGTGTTGGGGTTGGCTATGTGTGATGTGGGGACACCATGACCACTGCTGAGCCTGCCCTTATCCTTGCCCATGGACCAACAAAGTGACATTGTTGGTGAGCACCAGAAACCTGGGTTTCCCAGCTTCCTGGACTAAGCACAGCTGTCTACACTTCTGTGCTGTCAGCCTGGTGCCAAGGAGGAATGGGTACATGCCTTTTACATCCAGCTGGGGCTGGAAATCAGCTGAGGGTCCAAAAAGCCAAGAGTGGCCTGGACATCTGCAATCCTGGCTCCCTCGCACGAGAGGAAGTTCTCCCATTCTGCCTAAGCATATGTGATACCAGTGCTCCTCAAAATCCTCCAAAGAACAGATCATGGGAGCCCCATGTGCTGGTGAGCCCCTAATTCTCCCTATGGAAACAGAGGCTCATTTGGGGTTTTTGCTAGGGGCCTGAGGAATGAGAGATGGCTCCCTTCAGCTGGAATGCCTCCCCCAGTTTAGGATTACTCACGGCGTCTGGGTGCCAGCCAGGAGCCGGATGGCAGGGTGCTGCCTCCCAGGTCTAGGTCTCCTCCTGCAAGTACGGATCTGCGAAAGCTGGCACATTCCCTGCTCCTGTGAGCAGCAATCTCCGAGCTGGGCTGCCAAGAGTGCTGGAGAATCTCCACCACTCCACCCAGCCTTCAGCTGGGGCTGTGTGATACACCGTCAGGGACAAGCTCACAGGATGTCTCGTGTGGCCATTAGTTGCCTGTGACCAGGGAGAGAGAAAAATGGAGAAAAGACAAAAATCCATAATTTTTTGTTTTTAACTAGCAGTTTTTTAAAACTTGTTGTGAGTGCCTTGGGAACTATAAAATAAATTGATGTATTTGGATTTAATTTTCTGGATTTCCATTGAATAGCTTATAATAGGACTTTTACCAGTAGGTGTGTTGTTGCATGAGAACCTAGTGACTACTTAGTATTTTAAAACCTACAGTGATTATCAAGTTTTTCTCCAATCATCTTCAGCGAAAATTTTGTTGGCAGTGTGCACCCAAGAAGAGGTTAAGAAAGCCTGGAAGAACCTTTTGTTCATATTAGAGCACAATGCTTTGTGATGAGCAGCTGCAGATTGATTTAAGGAAAGAGCAGTAAAAGCTACAGACCCAAACAAATGGGCAAGAGCTGCAAGCAGCTTGGCTTAGAGCAAAGGTGTGCTTAAATGTATTACAGGACTGAGGTGTGACAGTACAAATTATCTCCCTACTACCAAAATCAAGATTCCTAAATCAGCTCACATGTGTTTGATGTCTTAACCCCAATGCCATTGTGATTTATTAAAATTAATGTGTAAAAATAAAGTATAAAATATAGATAGTTTAAGTATATTTATGTTTTTTATCAATTTAATAAAATGGGTAATATACAAACAAAAATACCCTTGCTCTCAATCATCACCACTGTATAGCAGAGCTATCTATTTTTTAATTGTCCAGAATGCACGGTTTGGTAGGACTATGCTTGATAAACTCAAAAACCTCTTTTTAGCTGACTCCGAATTTTTTTTTTTAAATCAGTTCTCCACATCTTTATTTTCTTTTGAGTCATGCTTAACATTAATAAATCGGTAAGTTTGAAAGCAAAGGATTTTTTTTCTTCAGGTTTTGAGGTTTGCAGAAAACCTGCAAATATCATCGCCTTGGTCCTGTAAAAGTCTTATGCATGAAATTTCAGAATACATGAAATTTTTTCTTTTCCTAGTGACAGCAAAGCATATTCACTCATGAGGGAGAAGATGGAATTCTTTGGCTTGTTGAGAATCACCTTTCTGGATGCATGCCTGGGCAAATGAATACTATTAATTGCTCTTTCAAGAAACCAGTGCAAAAATCTGTAACAATATAACAAATTTATTAAGTTTCATAATAGCATGATAGTTATGGAATTCTAATGCACTTGTTGCTGTTTTAGAACAAGTATATACAGTACATTTTACCTAACCGTAAGGAAGTTTGCTTTTCTGATTTTTAATTACAG
Source organism: Promerops cafer (assembly GCA_013398275.1). NCBI lineage: Eukaryota > Metazoa > Chordata > Aves > Passeriformes > Nectariniidae > Promerops > Promerops cafer. The sequence continues at coordinate 139,232 of VZSE01006402.1, forward strand.
TTTGTAGAAACAGCCTCAAGACCAGCATCAAAGCATCATGCTACAAAGGGCCTGAGCTTATTATATATTGACTAACATCAGAAATAAACCCTTTTGAATTCAAACAGAATTGATATTTGCCTATGCTTCTCTTACTGCTTACTAATAAATACTGTTTAAAAGTTATGCACTCCTACTTACATAAGCTGCTTTCATGTGATGTTATTGTTTTACAAAATCTCTCAGTTGATTTCGCTGGCAGGATGTTAGTTGGAAACTTAGAGATGAAGTACAATGCTCTAAGTTTTTTCTTCAGAAATTAAAGAGTCGGTTTTTTTACAGTGCCTAAAACAGAAGTGTGATTTCTCGTGCTCACACTTTGCATGTCAAAACTCAGCTTTTCTGTAATGCTCCTCCTGATTTATGGTTTTAAGAATGACTAAAAACTACTTTTTTTTCCCCAAGCAGACATATAAATATGTAGTTCACAATTTTTTCCATCTCATTTTTTAAAATTTGCTTCTTGTTGGTTTTGTTCTGTCCCAAAATAGATCATGATAACAATACAGTCACTATACCCATGTTCCTTATATAAATATTATTTGAATGCCTTATAACAATTGTAATAATTGGGAATGAGAAACTTATCCATTTGTAAAGAAATTTTTGAAAGCCGTGTGAGCTAACAACCACACATGATAAAAGTTCTTTATTAAAGAATGCCTATTTCAAGCTTCCACAGAATTTCACTGAAAAAGTGAAAGCAGCTGGTGATGCCAGAGTGGGCAATGTAAAGATGATTATGTGGATAGCTCACAGTATATTCACACACACAGAGTACTGAGAAAGTATGAACAAGCTCTCCAAGAAAGGCCAGAGATTTTGTGGAGACTTTTGTATCTCACCCTGCCAATAATTTATAAACAGGAGGGAAGAAAAAGTCTTAAGCAAGTTACGTAACCCAATCTAACACAGTCCCAGACATTACATATCATGACTGCTTTTATGAAGGATCCCATAGCAACCTGAATTATTTCTGAAATGTCTGTTAATAATGTCTGTTATCAATTAGGTTAAATGTAATGTCAGGCTTTTTAAGCATCAGTATGCTCTTCAGGAGTCATTCTTACTCATCCAAGCAACCTGTTTTTGGTGTAAAGGGGTGGTAGACAGATGCACTACAATTGTACATCTTCTGACTTTTTAAAATAGAATTACTACCTTGATTACCTACTTGTTAGGTGAGAAGGAATATGTCCTAAAATGCTATAAATTAAAGCAGGAATATGAAGCTCAATTGCAGTATTACATAGCCTTACAGACAATTACAGAGATCTGTCAAACCAAAAAATACCCAGGGATTTTTCATCAGACCTACACAGAAACACTGTCTTTCACTACAACAGAGCATGTAAAATAATGAATGTGGTAGTTGTGATATTGGAAAATGGAGAAATAAGGAAGACCTGAAGGGCAAATGAAAAAATATGCCAAGTATATCAGGAAAGAAGAAGATATTTATTTTTTGCCAAGCCTTTGACCTCTTCCGTAAGAGCATTCACAAGTCTGCTTTGCTGTGTGTGATTTTGAATTGTCTATACAGAAAAAGGAATTAAACAATAACTAACTATCTAACTAACTAGAAACTCAACAATAATACTATCTAAACGAACTTCTTCCAGAACCCAGTGTGCTGAATTTGGGATAAGAAAAATAATCTGCTTCAAATACATTATGTTTGTAAGAGCATTGGCATAAATGGAAGAAACAGAAGAGGAACAGCAGTGACCCTTCAGAGAAAACACCACAAGCTATTACTGGGTAAAAAACACAGGCTCCATCCTGTGGGCCAGAATCAGGAAAGTGTCTGGGAGCAGAACTAGGCTTCCGAAGACCTGCAAGAGCAATTTAATCTTGGATACTACTTGTCCAAACCCAACAACCTATGATGGCTCTGAGACACGCAGAGCAGTAACTTTACACAAGCAGCTGTACACAGCAGCTGTACCAGACGTCAGTGAGGAGGGTCCCACACAGCCACCGTGTGCCCCTAAAGATCCCTCTGTTCAAGCTACGGCTCCCTTTGCCACTCCAGATTCTATCCATCCCTTTGAAGATTTAGATGCTGCCTTTTTCTTTGCAAAGTGCCTCTCAGCACTGTGTAAGACCCAAGAACCAAGGGGAAAGATAAAAAATGAATCTAATCTTTCCAACATTACGACATGAGATGATGCAAAAATGACAAAAAGTGGTTTTGCAGCCCCCAAAGTCTCACTTCAAGGAAAAAGACACATCTGCTTTCTGATTTTTAGCTTTACAGTCAAGCCTTTACTTTTTCCTATTTTATGTACGCTTATATATAAATCCATATGCTTTCATGTGCACATTTCTGTGTTTGGTACATATGGACAAGCACAGAAACATATTGGCTTCCTCTCCTTTCCTCATTCACAAAAATGCTGATATAATACCTTACAAAGAAGCCTCTTACCATAAGTCTGGTTTTAGTGCTTTCATTTAAATTGGTATCTAGAAAGAAATACTCATACACATATATACATACATGTGCGTGCACGTGTGCATGTGCTTAGATAAAGGGGAGGTAATATTCTCATCCTTGTAACTCCCTCTTTAAGGGAAAATTCGACCTGGGAGCAAGGGTCAGCATACCCACTCTGCTTACAAAACATTAATATCTGTTTTGATTTTTGATGACTTACATGAGTCTTAGATGATCGCATGTTTTTTCTGTTCTTCTATCCATCATAATTAACAAGTAAAGTGAAAATCCCATTAATTGTTGTGACACTGCACGTGTAGAAGACCTAGTCTTCACTGATGGATATCTTTGGCTGTTCACATCCTCCCAGTTTTGTTCTCAAGGTAGACAGGACGTGCAATGATGCCTGGTTTCAAAGTCATTTTTTCAGACTAATGCCTGCTCTTTTAAAAACAGCAGGAGCTTCACCTTTAACAATGTAACATGCTTCGAACTTATCTTTGACATTAAAAAGAACATGAAAAGTCAAGCTATTTTCACACCACACTGAGCATCTAATATTATAAAGTGGACTGTTTCAAGTCATACAAACAAAAAATTATTCTTTTGTTCTTCAACTGATGTCTTGCCAGCCAATATTTAGGGAAATGCTTTAATTTTCTACAATAAAAATCACCAAAACTCAAATAAATATTCTGTTATTATTCCAAAATTAAGCCATGAATAGAACACCTGCGCACCTTTTGTCTACTCTGATATATCTCATAAGCATTGTTAAATGCAAATATTGCAGCTGTATATAGCATTCATGCACGTTAATATTTACAGTTGGAATTAGTAAATTTTTGTCATTTATTGTACTATAGTTTGTCTGAATTATGAGCACAGCATCAGATTGGTAAGAGTGGAAAATGAAGAAGAATATAAGTAACATGAACCAGCAGTTAATTTATGTCAAGGCTAATCAACTAAACGGTGATATTATTGCAACTGTTGACTTTATAGTCTATTTCACTGTTAACACTTGAATGATCCCATCCCTTTTGGAAATATTGAGGTTTGCAGGCTGGAATTCTCTATCCAAACAACCTGTTCTTTGCAGACAACAAAGTGAAACTCTTCACTGGCACCAAGTGCCCTGGTAACCTCGGAGTTAAAGGGGATCATTGTAAAGTAGTGAGAATATGGTCAGTCTCTCTCTCTCTGCTCAGTTGGTTCCACTCCTCAGGGCAAGAGAGATCTCAGCAGACTGATCTAACACATTCGTATTGCAGAAGGGTTTTCATGCAGTAAGCATAACTTTTGGGGTAAGGAAGGAATGCTGTGCATTAAATATTTCAGTACAAACTTCGTAAAAGCATGGGCAAAGTAAACTCAGGCTGCTGAAAAGATGTCCAGATTTCCTCCGGGAAAAAGTGTGGGTATAGGAAGATGATTTTTTGCAACATTTTTCTTTTCTGTTGTATAATGTACAGCAACTGAAACTTCCCATCGAGTGCATCTAAATGCTGCATTTCAGTTACCTGTGTAATCCCCTCAGCTTTTTTTTTTTGAGAGTATATACTTCAAAGTACAAACTGCACCTGGGAAGAGGCATAAAACACCAGGAATCCAGGAGCATAATTGAAGGAAATCATATAAGGATTACAGTGTACGGCAATCTGAAAATTAGCCAGCAGGTCAATGTTTTGGACAACAAGAAAACAAGTGACCGAACTCAAATGCAAAATAAAACAAACAAAAAATCCCCTTTGAATTGCTATCAGTGGTGGAACTAACAAAATATTAACTTGTATTTAGCCTCTTCCAAATCAACACCTGCAGCTATTTCTTCCTAAACATCAGCTTCCCCCAAAAATATTTGCAATATACTCTCATGCTTGTCAACTACCTCTCCTTCTGCTCCCTTTTTTCCCTTACATGCCAAAGGAAGAGGAAGCCAGATGTGGATTTCAATGACAGAGTGGACAGGGCATACATGCCAACCACCCAGCCTGTCGACTGTCTGTATCTAGGAGGGTAGCTGAGCTCTCTGTTACCTGTCCAGACACAGATTTTCACAAAATTCGTAAAAACTATGCATTCTTCAGTCAAATTTGGTTGAAATTAACAAATCAGTATAATAAGAATTTGCTCAGAAAAAAAGGCAGATATAAAATGAGATGGAGCACAGCATAGAATCCTTGGAAAGAATGAGAAAAAGGAACTTATCCTGGGATGTTTTTCAGAGGAGTGGTATATAGCAGATTTGGAAGCTAATTATTCTAATATTCACTACAGATTTGGTGCTGTATCCTTTCTTGGACCTGACTTTGAAAGAGAGATCAATTGCATTGCACTCCAAAAATACGAATGGTTATACACTGGGTAAACAAGCCCTATAGAATAAAAAGTGAGATGAGTGGATATGTTTAACTTGGATAGAAAAGTACAGAGATGGGAGATTACATAAAGAAGTGTTTAATGAAGTGATCAATTGCTCTCTGTGCCAGGAAAGAAGAGATTGACTTCACTAGCAGCAAAAAAATCTGTATGAAATCAGTCAAGTAAGTTTTCCAAAGCAGTGTGTGATAAGCTGCCAGGAAGGCTTTTAACAGAAATTTACAGATGCACAGTCTCTTGTAAAGACTTTCAGCTTTATGTTTCTGTCACTATTTCTTAAACCTTCTCGTCTGGGGAGATTCTGTGGACACAGTAAGGACCACTACAGTTACAGCAGCACAGCTTGGGCTCCACTTGCATAATTTGCTGGCCTTCTAAAAATGTTCTCCACTGATAAATCTGAGAAAAATCCAGTCAAGAAAATGTGAATCTTGTCGTAGGCTTCAGTTAATTTTGGCTCAAGATCTGAATGCATAAAAAGAGTGTGCTTGAGTATTTTAACATCTAACAGGAGAAATGTTTCTTGTTCATGGTCTCAGTTTAATCAAGCCAGTGAAACAAATCCAATTCAAAGAAAGTAAAAAATAAATATTTCTAATTTTTTTTTTCCATTCTGGGTATTCCAGTCTAAAGATTAAAACAACAAAAATTAATGTATGGATGGATGTAATAATTTCCCAATAAATATTAATAGTGAGTTTTGCTTAGCGGTTATTCTCCTCTTCAACCTCTCCCCAAATATTTTTTTAAAAAACTAGTTAATAACTATGGAGGTACCTCTTACTTTATGGAGAAGTGATTTCAAGCAGTCATTCTCTATAGGCAAAATTGGTCTCAGGGTTTTTTTTTAAACAGTTATTTTATTTTATTTTGTTTTGTTATGTTTTGTTTTTTTACCTGTGGCATAGTAAAATTTCAGTTCTGCAAATCTGATCGTATGTGGACAATCCTTAGTTACCTAAATATTTACTAGTTTCAAGTGAGACTTTTGCATGAGTAAAATGTCATGATCAAATAAATTCAAAGTTCAGGACCTAGAATCACATTCTGAATGTAAGAGTGGAAAAGCAGATTCTTTCTTGCTTGTTACACTGCAAAGGGGGTTGTACTACAAGATGCTATATAAGATTTTTTAAATGGAGAAACTGGGATGCAGCCGCCATTATTTTAAAAAATTGGATTGCAATAAACCATGCTAAATTAGCATATAAATATGTATTTCATTCATGTTATTCATCCATTCATTGTTATACATAAATATGTATGAAATGTGGGGGTTGGGTTTTGGGGGAAAAAAAAAAAAAAAAGACCTGAATTGTGCCCCCTCCTACATATACATTTCATATTTAATGAACACATCCATTTCTTGTCCTTAATACGTTGTCTGACAATAGTTATTTTATGATTATCGTTCTGAAAACCAAGGTACTAATTGTACAGTCATTCTAAACTTAGAAACAACAAAGGAATAAATAGGAGATCTCTCATATTAGTGCTCAGCATAAATTTTATTAACATGGCAATTGAAAGAAGGATCAAAGAATCAACCAAAATGCCTAATACCCCAGTTGTGTAGCGAAGTCTGCCCATGGTATTCTCTTTAATCTTTTTATTCTCTTTCATCTATTTAATTTTCCAGGAAGAAACCTCTCTAAATCCAGTGCTTTGAAAATCTAAATAGTGGTACATCAGCCACAGTGTTTGACAGCTCTCAAGCTGTTCTGATTGCTAAGGTTATGTAGCCATACTGGTAAGAGGATTTTGGGATCTCAGACCCCTTACCACATGCATTTGTCTAAATATACATGAGTAGTCCAATGGGAGCAAACACAATAACTTCCATGCAAAATGTGTGGATGGATCTGAGGCCAAGAATTACACCTATAAGAGAGGAAAGAGAGGAAATTCCACAATAATGACTGAAGCACTATCAGAGGAAGAGTAGAGGTGCCAAGGCAGCAGCAGCTTCATGAACATCAGCGCAGAGCTGCACCATTTAAAGCTATCATGTTTGGTTTTAAATTCATTACATACAGGGTCAAAGGATGAAGAAGAGCACCTCTAAGATAACAGTGTAAAATTTGCCCCTCACAGCAAGCCAAGATTATGTCTGTGACCCCAAAACCTGCTGCATTCCTTGCATGTTGAAAAGATCTCAAAATCAGCAAATGCATCTCTCTGCTAAAAATTTCAGTGCCAAAAGCCATACAACTGACTCAAAGTAAAAAGCATTTCAAGTGAATCACTCATCCAGGCAAGCCCAGACAGGGCACTGTTAAGCATCAGTTGGCCATCATAATGGTTATCTCTCTTTAGGAACTTCAGTGTCAACAGAACCAACACAGACCAATCTCATATGTTGGGCCCAGACCTGTTCTCTGTCCTGTGGTAAAATTCCCACAGGTAGCAATGGAAATCCAACCTTTTTGATCTGTGCAGCTCTGCCATTTGTGTGAAGGTCAGAGCTGAGTCTTCTGTTGACAGCAAATAGCTACAGACATCTTGGTATTTCTCTGCATTTTGTGCTGAGAGACTAGAGAGAAATGGACTAATGGACTGTCTGGGGAACACACAGCAAAAGAAAAGGAAAAAATGTGGCCTTCCTCCCCTGATGCAATTTATGCACCAGATTACCAATCCTTCCTAACCACCCCTCTACACCCACGGTCAAGATACTCAACAGAAGTTTTGCCCAATGCTCAACATTTCATTTCTGCCATTCCTAAATTTCAAGAGGGTACTTCATGAAAGTCATCAGGAAAAAAACACTGATTGGCTGTAAGAATTGGAGGTGACAGTTCTGTCACCAGCAGAGTGCAGATGACCTCTCTCATGTACAATAAGCCAAAACTGACAGCTTGAGCTGGAGCTCCTTCAGTTAAGCAACACTAATTCCAGTTTATGGGAATATATCAGATCACCAGTTAGCTAAAACTCTCTCCAGTTCTCCAATTTGTCAGGATCTTCCACTAAATTCAGCCATAGACTCCCTTAAAATGGAAATCAGCTGATAATAAGGTGGTTTCAAGAGCACTAGTAGAAAAACTTAACCAATAACTAAGATGTTGAAAACACCCTCAAGTGAACTGAAGGTGAAGAGGAGGAATTTTATCTATTTATATGTTTTTCTGTAGTTCCCACTACTGAATTTCTAATGCTAGATTTAATCCAGAAAGCCAAGTATCCTCCAGCCTCTAGCTCTGTTAAATGACCCACTTGGAGGCAGTTGTACTCGCTGAAGGCAAGTTTATCTGGTGGGACAATACTTTGCAAATCTTCTATAAACTATATAACACAAGTTATAAAACTTACCCATAAACGTTTCAGAGACTGTCTGGTGGAATAAAAAAGCAAAATGTTAATAATCATTAGGAGTCTTGCAGCTTGGAACATCTGTGTTATTTCATTGGCCCAAATATCCTGCATTTATTTTCAGCAGAAAACACTGCTTTGTACTCCTAAAAATTACCATGGATTTGTTTGGGTGCCAAACTCCTCCCATTTTCTATCCCACAGACAGTTGAAGCAGATAGATGTAGCAGTGGCAAAATGCTTCCTTGCCTCTGTGAAATTATGTGGATAATGGGATTGTTTTCCATGAAGCTCTTTGCGACATTCATTGCAGAAACTGCTGTCCAAAATCAACAGAAAAACCTCAGACTCTCATCCAATGTAATTAGTGAACAACCTATATTTAACGATATTTAATTTCAGTCAGAAAATAAAAGTGAAATGCATGTTGGCATTTTAAATTAACAAATGGGGAATAATTAGTACAAAATATATTCCATGTCGCGAAAGTAGAATTTTGTAATGAAATAGCAATTGCACCACAGGTGTGAACAAAACCAAGCCCAGTCTCGGCTGTCACTAAGATATCAGAAGGACTCCCTTGCTACGATCAAACAATGATAATGTTTCATCTTAGTGATTAGCCAATACGCTGACTTCTGCAGAGTTATTTTGATTAGGAAGGAAAAAATGCAGATATATACAAAGGGTTTTTCCCCTGGAATCTAACAGAAAGAGAACAACAGCATTAAGTCAGTCAATAGTGTTCTCAGAGGACTCTGCCTTTGAGAAGACCCTGACAGTTCCCTTATCCCCGTGTTAGTGCAATCAGTTAATTCCCTGACACCACCCAGCTTAGCCTTGCTGTAACTTCCCAGCCACCACTATTCAAGACTGCATTTAATGACCCCTTCCCCTTTTGGCAGAAAGGTTGCCAAACATAGCTACAGGGCCAAATCAAGTCTCCAGCTGTCTGTAGTTCACCATCTGATAGATCCTCCAGTATAACGATTCCATCCCTACAACTGCCTTTTCTTCCACTGAACCTGGCAAAACATCACTAAGACTAACACTAGAAGTGCAGGTATTCACAACAGGTTCAGGCAACTACCTTTTATAGACAGGGATGAAAAGAAAAACAATCAGGAGGTATGATATAATTACAGGATAATAAAACTATAAACATTGTTAATACATTAATTTAACACTTGGATTTCACATCTAGGTGTACAAATCCACAGCTGTCCAATTGTTATCATTTTAGTTTGGAGAAAGTAATTTTTTTGACTGATGCTTAACAATAGACAAGTATTTTTTTCAGCAGTGACAGAGGAGAAAATGTATCAGAAATATTACTGAGGGAAGCTCATCTGACTCACATACTAAGCAACAAGGATAAAATAAAACCTCCCATTGTGTCATAAAGATTTAATTTATCTGGTTATGAAAAACACCCCACTGGAGGAAAACTGTTTATATAAAAAGTAGGAAGGGCAAAATGCTACTGCTACCCTAAGATGTGTCCCTGACATCCAACTTTCTGATTATTTTCCGAACATTTGTGCTGAAATTCTGAAACACTTGAAAAACATTGTGTCAGATGAGGCCCATAAAAAGCACCGTTCTCACAATTCTCCTGGCTAAAACTTTGGCATTCTCAAATCAAATCTCCATGGATAGCAGAGAGAAGATAATTTTGGCCTTAATTTTGAAAGGAGCAAGGAAGTCAGCTAATGACAGTGTGAAGAGATGATGCTTGCAGGAAAGGACAGTGTGACACTGAAGGTCTGTGGAGGGTTGGGTGGGAGGGAACTGAGGTGAAGGGACAGAAAATGGGGAGAGATGCTGAGTTTGTTCGGGGAAGGACTGTTGAGCACAAGAGGAAGACTGCAGGAGTCAGGGACATCTATGTAATTTGGAGAAGTGTAAGCTAATCGTTCACCAAATTCAGAGCAGGACCAAACTTTAGAGCCAATAGAAAAGTCACAGAGGTTTGCCAGTTGCTGGCTTGAATAAAGTAAAAAACATAAGCCTCTGAGAATACCAGACATTTTTATATCCAGAATAAGACCGTGAAACTTTTTTTTGATTCATCTAGTTTAAGCTATCTCTTCATGGAAGAAGCTCTGAGACTCCTTGGGAACTGGACACAAAATTGTTCTTTATTTACTTTATTTTATACTTTAAAAATACCAGGAAAAAATGCTTTGAATGAAGGAAGAAAGGCATTAGTGTTTAAATGGCTGATCCTCTGTGTTGAAGAGAGAGCTTTGTGTCTTTTTCTTGTTACAACAAATGCAAAGCTGCCATAAAGCACTCCACCCCTTATTTAAAGTGAGAGTTTCTGGATATGAAAATCACCAGACCAAAAGCCACTTATACCACCTACAGAAGACTGAGACATTCCAACTATGCTCTATTTCACTTATCAACAAAAATAATTGTAATTAACTCATGGTTCTGCTGAAGTCTGAAAAGTCTGTTGCACTTCGAAAAAAAACAACACCAAAAATCTAAACCCTAACCAACAAACCTCCTGCGAAGTGATATTAAAAAAAACCTGATACCTGCACAGTACTTTCAGGAATCCTGTATAAGCTTGTTAGGAATAATCTTGAATGTCTGGTAGGTAGGAGCGACAGCAATAAGGTAAAACCAAGTAAGGTATAAAGATAGCCATTAGAGCAACAAGGTTTAGAGATTACCCTGTGAGGCTTAGGGATGCAATCCTTTTTTGTATTGTGGGGTGGAATAAATGTATGCTGCTGTGAATTTCACTGTATTCTCCAGAGTTTATATGTTGCTTTTCTGCATAACTGTGTATACAAGTTTAGTAGAAGCACTATACTTTTTGGATGATCAAATTACTCTTCGCAGATTGTCACTTTGAAAGCTCATTATTGAAGAATAAATAATCGGGGTGTCTGATCAGAGGACACATTATACAACCCTTCAACACAGGCAGCAATCTTTTCAAAAGCCATTTTACCTCCGAGTTCCTTTGGAGAGAACACGGTGCTTACTTTTCTAACAACAACGAAACGTCAGCTTTGAACAACATTTGAAAAGAATATTGAAAACTGGAAAAAGGTGAAAACAGTTGAAAAACTGCAGTTTTTTACATGCTTGTAATAAAATTTTATCTTGTTAGCTCTTTCAAGAGTTACTATGCAAAGGATAACAGTGTCCTTTGCTAAAATGAATTCTCTGAAAAAATATTGCCACAGTTACTTATAAGGATTGTTATAATTTTTTACCACACCACCGTAAAAGGAAAAGCAAACTAATTTAAAAAAATCTATAAAGAACTCAAGTCAATAACATATTCTTAAAAATATTTCTCTGTGTGTGTATAAAAAATATATACACACACATAGTATAGATATGTATATATATAAAAAAGTAAACCTCAGCCTTACCTACAGTGAAAAATCTTGCAGTCATATAAGAATGAAGAGCGATGAAGCCCTTACTCATAATGAGAATCAGATCACAAGAGGGAAGAAGGTGAAATCAGGAAGCTAGTTCCTACTTGAAAAACCACAGCTCTGAGGAAGGCTCTAAGTTTGTCTATGAATCAGCCAAACATCTGATCTCTGGTGGTAATTAAGTGCTGGAAAATAAATTCATCTGGAATCTTTTTGTGGAATAGAAGGTAGAGATAAAATAGAAGCCACATAAAATAACAAAGCTCAGGAGCTTACTTCTGTAAATGATTTAATAATTACTTGGTAAAAATTAGAGACTATTGAACACAAAGGAAGGAAAGTTAAAATTTTAGCAGCAGACAGTACTTTTTGATCTCCATAAGTAAAGGAAAAAAATGCAGAATTACTGAAATGGTAGTGTTATATTTTTTAAAACGAAAGTGCTCCAATTGAAAATGTTTATGTGCTTTTCTACCATAGACACAATGACCAGCTGAAGTGCAGGCTTTCTGCAATACACAGATAACATAGATGTTTCTTCATAAACTGTCAAGTAATATAAAATACAAATCAAAGCTGAGGCACTCCCAATTTTCACAAATGCAACAAAAAGGTAAGTCCAGGAAAATCCATTTGTCTTGCTCTCCAAGTGCTCTGTAAATAAAGTCTGATTGATGATGACTGTGACACTTGTATGCAAAAGAAGTAGGAAATAGACATATACTTGCCCCATTTTTTATACAATAATATGTATTTATGTATTACAGCTTTATTTTCTGTAGTGTATCTAAAATTGCTTTAACAGACTTGAAATATGAAAATTACTTAGAGATCTTTAGCTATTTTAACATCTTTCTGAAACATATTACTGGCAGAGGTTAAAAAAAATCACAGAAGGAAATAGTCTTTTTATTGCAAGTTATTTAATTCATTCAAAGTAAATAGAAGAACCAGAGCTGCACCATCCCAATGGTGTATTTTCCTCTAAAATCAAAGGCGTATAGAACTGGGCTGTATAATTGGCACACTTCAGCCTGTGTATGTTCTAATGTTACTCTCAAATTGGGAGGATGTTTGTGTCCTTTACAAATACCAGATTCCAAGCTGTGAAGTGGCAATTCTGTGACTTTGTAACATTCAATAATGTCTTAAGATACCAAAACTAAATGATAGTTGCAATCACCATGTTATTATTTTTCAGTCAGCAAGTACCTCTAAGAAACATTACAAAACTACAAAGAAATATTACAAGGTACTGAATTGTAAACAGTACTTTAACAATTTTTCAAAAAGAAAATTTACATCTATTCTGACCTGCTGAGAATGTGAATGATACATTCTGGGTTTGCTCTTCTGGTAATAGATTTTAAGTGAAAGGCAGTGCCAAAATGCTGGGCAGCTACATGTCCTTATCACAGAAATGTATTACTAGAACAGACAGCAATCACAGAGAAACATAGCACAAACTGTCACAGTTTCCAAAAACCTTACAATAGGTGACTCTAAGAAGGAATACAAAAAGTACTGTGCAGAGAATAAAATGACACATGAGGAAAATCAGACTTTCAAGAGGAGGTCATGAGCCTTCTCCACACAAGCAACATGGAAGAAGAGGGTGCCACAAAACTTTGCAGAGGGAAAAATACTTTCAACAGGACAGCCCAAAAGATAGTGCAAATGTTTTATTGCTCAAAAAAAAGTGTGCACATTTAATGCAAGAGAGCAGACTTGATGGAAACAAGCTAAAATCAGTTTTTGGGGCATTTTTCCCTTGTGTAACATAGCTGGAGACTGGACCATGCTGAAGAGTAGCTGGAGACTGGACCATGCTGAAGAGTAGCTGAGACTGGCTCAGTGGGTTAGAGCAGGGTGTCAGTAAAACCAAGGTTGTGGGTTCAATCCTTGTTAGACCCTTTGCTTAAAAGCTGGGTTTGATGATCATTGTAGTTCCCTCTCAACTCAGGATATTCTGAGAATCTGTGGTGCCAGGGAGTAGTGCAGGATGGTAAGGCCACTGTGGATTTTTGCTTCTGAGGACATTGGACAGCCATGACTCCTTTCCTGGCCTCCTTATGGACAGTACCACCTCCTGAATATGATCCCACCCTAAGGCATAGTCCAATTCACTTTTCATTAATGAAAAAGTGTTTTTGTTTTAGTTCTAGTTTAGATCTTTCTTAGCTCAAGCAGATGCTTACTGCCCCTGCTTCAACCTACAGCTAAGCTCAAGGTCTACTGATGTCTCTGATGTTCTCATCAGTAGCCTATTAGCTTGATTATAGGTCCAGTAGAATCATCTGCTAAAATATGAAATAAAACCTTCCATTCACCGTCTTCAACTGCAGGACTCCAGTCTGAACATGCAGAGACCCAGACCCAATAGCACGCAAACCATATAATTTATTATATCCACCTTCACACGCAGAGGCCTCAGGCAGAGCCATCAGTCAGAGGAGGAGATCCCTAAGGGATGTGAGGGGGGAATAACAATTCCCTAGTGCCCATAACTGAAAATAAGGCAGTCCATCAGAGCAGGGCTGCCAAACACAGACCTTTCCATTCAAACACACAGAGCTGAAGCACTGGTTGTTGGGGGATATCTTCCTGTGTTTCAGTCCTACAGCAGCACATAGCTTGAGAAGAGCCTGCCATGGTCCCTACTCTGAGAAGCCCACCCATTCCTCAGGTACCTCTCATGCATCCCAACCTGGTGCTTTGCTAAGTGTCACCGGTCCTTCTTGGTAATGAGGTTTGCTCTAATCACACCCAGTTTCAATTACAGCTACACTGTGTTTTTATTCCTCATCACAACGATTGTGTGTAGGTGGATTTTGAAAGGTCCTGGGCTCCTCTCTGTTTTGAACGAACTTCACTGCTGTACACTGGTGCTTGGAGGTGCACCTGGAACTTATGCCAATGCCAGTGCACAGTGATGGGGCAACTTACAGATGCCCTTGGCAGAAGGGCTGCATTCTATTTATGCTTTATCAATAAATCCTTGCACATCTTCTCCCCACTCCCTTTTGTAATATATTCCACGGGCTAATATTCCATTCTACAATGTCTGCAATGTGGGAATCAACTGAGGTTTCCATGGGAGAATCAACAGGGCCTTTCACTGTGCAATATGTAAAGGATTTGTAAAGGATTCTTAGGACGTGACTGAAAGGTTACACCTTTTATGTTATATAAATTGTATATAACACAACATAAATTTGTCTAACCATTCAGAACCCATCCACAAACAGCTTCAAAAACGAAAAGATTTAACAAACCAAATTGAAACAAAGGACAGATCCTAGTTAAATAATTCATTTAAAAAATGGAATTCTGCACCTTAGCAAGCTTTGCAAAATAGCTTTATATGTATTGATTGTTATAGTAGCAATATTAATAGTAGTACCATGCGTACTTCACTGTGTGCGGCAAATAATAAATAAAACCATCAAAAAAGTTTTTACAGTTCCAGAAAAAAGGAAAGATCTGAGAAATGGATTTGTCAAGGATTCTCAGGATCTGACTGAAAGCTCACACAGTCTTGTACATCTGTATGCAAACTCTGAGATAAGGGGTGCTGACTTAGAAAGGCATGGAATGTAGTCGAGATTGAACCAGAAACAAGTTTCAAACAATGGCTTTGCAAAAAGACCAGGTATTTTTGAGAATTAGAACTGTGAAAGATGCATTGTAGTAAGACCATGTGGGGTAAAATAATAGGTGATTAGTGTTAGAAGTATTAGAAGAATTGTGTAGCAACAGCTAATTGGCTGAAAAACATTTATAAGGTATTGTAATCAGGACACAGGTTGACTTCTGATAGAATGGGCTTGAATTTTACATCTCTTATATCTCACCCTTCTACGAGACTGATAACAGAATAAAATCTTTTAAAACGCCTCTCAGTTGCCCCATCTCTGTAGAGCTGGGATTTTCCAATATTCCACATAATTCTACAGAAGAGAGTAAACCACATTTTTCTGCTGCTTTTTTTAGAGCTAACTTACCACCTTGTACTGTCTCCTAATTTACATGCCATCATATATATTTGCTTATAGAGATACAAAATGTCATTGGTGACAGGAAGTCTGCACATAGACCATTATTTCACCCATTTATTAATTACCTCTCTTATGACCTTCAGTCCTTAGTACCATGATGATTTCCTTTTCTTCCTCAAAAAAGTTTTTATTGATGAAATGACAAAAATGCTCTCATTCCAATGGCAGAGAAAACCCAACATCTCTTCCATTTGTCCCCTTCTTTTAATTTTCCTTAAGATTATCCAATCTTTGCAATTATGTTACCTGTGCCCATTTTTTGGTTGTTGTTGGTTGGTTGGGGTTTTTTTGCTTTCTTCATAATGGCTAGCCATGACTAAATGGTGACAAGGAGATGAGTCCGAATATACTTTATATTGATTTTTATTCCCCCCATCAGATTAGCAGCCATTCAGGGAAGAAGATAAGTAGGACATTTTGCACACGCTGGAATTTTCAGAACCATATTTATTGTATAAAATGACTTTTGGAAATTTCTTACTTAGCTGAAGAGCAAATTGACTCTCTGAGAATCTGTTGTTTAAAAAGAAATACATGTGAGATACATAGTGATACATATGGACACAAACCCACAGCTGGGACAGATTCCACTCCAAAAGGCGCATGGCTCTACTGAAAGAACACCACGGCGCATATCCATCATTCTGGAGATGCTTCCACATACCCGAAGCCACATCTCTTGAGAAGAGACAAGCCAGTGCACAAAGCTGGTGGCAGATGTCTCATACCGTGATAGTGTCAGGGATTCCTTCTGTCACTAAGCGTATGTAACCTATTCTTTCTGAGTTTAAGTACCAATATCAGCCCTGTGTAGCTCCCCAGCAGTGAAGGAGGAACACAGATCCTGATTTGGGCTTGGTGAATATCTGTGGGCTGTCTCATCAAGCGTACTGCAAGGTCACTCTCGCAGCCGGATCAGCTGTGTGTGCAGGCAACAAACCTGTCAGTGCAGCCCCCAGCCCGGGCAAGGACTGCTTTCCTTGACTCTGTCTGGTATGTGACAGATGGACTTATGCTGTCTGGAGGCCATTGGGTGCACTTAGACATGCTGCCCACAGGCTGACTTCAAAACCACTATGTGGACTGGAAGATCTGAAAAACTTGCCTATTTCCAGGCATTTCTCAAATGCCCGAGAGTACCATAACAGCAAAAAATCATCTTTATTACTTGCAGCTGAATCTCTTTTGCTGTAAATATTTTGGATATCCTTGTTTTCAGACAGGACAGTCATACAGTTTTATTTGTAAAAAGCCTAGCAAGCCAGAAATGGGCTACTGGTGTCCCTTAAAACACACTATCAACATCCATTAGCAAAAAACATTAAGCTGATAGTGGAGCTTTCTGTAAGATTATATCTGTTATCGTAGGCTTTTTCTTTCATACTTTAGGCTCTCACGTAACATTTTCATTGTGTTACCAAAGATTTGGTAAAATAAAAAAAACTCAACACCAATGTAGCATTAAGAAGCAGGCATTCCATATTTGGCCAGATGCATGGGGGAATAACTCTTCCCTAATCCATGCATGCTGAGTAGAGGAAAGTTTCTGTTTATGTGTATTCTACACACATATTCATTGATTGTCCCAGACCAAACATACATATGATAATCATTTCCCTGAAATCATTAGCATATTTTCCCTCCCCTTTACACGTGCATTCTTCTGCCCTTGGGGGCACTATGGTGGTCCCTAGTGGTTGGAGACCCCAGTGTTCCAGCTGACCTGGCTGAGTTGGCAGGGTACTGGGGCTGGTGAACTTCCAGTTCTTCTTCTTACACAATGGGTATTGTGCAGTTCATAGGTCAGTAGTTTTGGAGAAGAAGGATTGTGTTAGCTCACCAGGTGTAGACAATTCATCATCTGGTAACAATTACAAAATGGGACTGTTCTCTTCTTATGGCCTCCCAGTACATCTTGGTAGTTAAATACTGGCAAGAGACACAAATGTTCTTGACATGATTTGCTTTTCAATGGCAGAGAGTTAACAAACTCATCCCCTTT
The DNA here is from genome assembly GCA_013398275.1 of Promerops cafer. NCBI lineage: Eukaryota > Metazoa > Chordata > Aves > Passeriformes > Nectariniidae > Promerops > Promerops cafer. Next base: position 156,872 of record VZSE01006402.1, read on the forward strand.
TCACCACTCATATCCAACAGGTCAGGCTGTTATTGGCTGTCAGCACGACATATTAACTGCTCCAGTGCAATTGTCGGTGTTCTTTGAAGACAGAAATTACATAAAAAGAAGAAACAACACCTTCTCAGCTGTGATTACTTGAAACAGGTAAATAAGTTTGTCCAAGATGGAAAAGTGACCAGGAATACCAGTTTGAAATCCAAATGTAAAGAGCTGGATGAGCTTCAAGACTTCTTTTGTCCCAGGCCATCTATTCATTATTGACAAATCACAGACCCAGTAACTACAAGATTTCCTGGTGACTCACATCAATGAAAATCCCTGGCATGCAACATCTAACAAGTAAATCCTCAAATGAGCTTACTCATTGTGTCACCAAGGGAGGCTGAGAGTCCTGCAGAAGGGTGTTTAAGAGACAAGAATTTTACATTTATTGCAGAGTGTGGACATGGGAAAGTACATTATATTTTACTAAAATCCTTCCACATGGCATAGGAAAATCTGTGACTTTTCTTGATTTTGTTAGATAGCCCAGCTGTGTGAGGAAAAACAGCTTTGTGGGGAGCCATAAACCTGTTGGAGTTCAGACAGGAAAACTAGCATCTTTAAAACAGAGGGAGAGGCCATAGAAATGGCCCAAGTATAACAAGTATCAGACTTATAAGGTGTTATGGGATGAGATGATACCACGATATCTCCCAGGCAGAGGTGCCATAATATGGATCCAATAGCTTGATGCCTATTGACTACACAAAGAGGAATTTGAAGTTGCCAGTTATTAAGGGATGGTTTCAAAAACACACACATTGCATGCAATTGTGAGGCAGGTTGATCAAGAAAGCATCAAGTTGGGAATTTTTCAAAATGCTTCTGTTTCATCAGAAAATGACAATTCATTAAAAACTAATATTTGCCAGGAAAATGATGTCTCTTCATGTAGTCTTCACCCATCTTTCCAGAACATTTGGTTCAAAAGTTTGAAACTAAGATTATTTTATTTAATATGGAGAAAAGTCTATATTGTAAGTAAAACTAAACTGAATTTCTTTAAACTTAAAAATCTTTAGTGTGCAAGTTGTCAAACGTGATGGAGAGTTCCAGTGCTATGAAAACCTTTCTAGTGATATTAATCATTATTACTTTTCAATGTTTATTTGTAAAAAAAATCCACATGGGGTTTTTTGGGAGACATTAATTGTTACTTGATTCATTTACACAGAGGAGGTGTACTCCTGATGCTCTGATTAGAGGATATGGCATGCAATACTATGAGGTGAGGTAGGTTCTTCCACTAAAGGGCAAAGACACAAATACAACTTCTGTGTCATTGCAAGGTGAAGGTTAGAGATCTTCTAAAAGAGAAGCCAGACACAAGTCTTTTAATTTCACTATTACTCGTCCACCCTAACTCAGAACCAACAGGCTGTTTAGACACCTGCCTAGAAAAACAGAATTAAAAATTAAATAAAAATCTAAATCAGATAAAGTGAAGCCTGAAATGGCTCCATGCAAGCAACTGGGGTTTGGTAAATAAATAAAAATATGGAGTACAATATTTTTTTATAGCAGATGGAGGGAGGAGGAGGAGAAAATCCTCATCTGGAAGGAGTATTACCTGAGTCATCATGCAATTAAAGTCTGTGGGCAAATTTTGGGTCTGTTCCACATGCTTTGCACCAGTTCCAGTGGTATTACACCTACCTCAGCTACCCATCAAATGATGCCTTTGGCATAAGGAAATTTTTAAACACTCCCTCCTGAGCTTTTGTGAAAGGGGCAGGGCCAGTGAAAGTGAATGTGTTTCGAGACAATCACAGCATCTAACCAGTCTCACTTCTGGGGTGGTCCCTTGGGGACAAAGGCAGTGGATGTTAAATTCACTATCTCATGGCTACTTTAATTTACACTGGCAATGGTTATCAGGTAGCATCAAAATATAGCACATAAATATTATGGACCAGAGACTAACCACAGGAAGAAAGCAAACTTCACTTTGTGCCTGAAGGTAAGACTGTTCATGAATGCAAAACTAATAGACTGATTATTTTTTAAAAAGTCTCTTCCTTAGATTGCAAGGTGATATTCCAAAGGAGCTGACTTTCAAATGAATCCACTTAACCTAGCTAAGTAAGCCAACACCTGAGCAAGGAATGTGAAAGGAGGAGACAGAAAACAAAAAGGATGATGTTGATTCAACAGAATCTTTTCTTGAAGATAAGTGATGCTATGCAAAGGGGCCTTGTTTCTGTAAAAAGAGTGCAGCAGCATGAATGAGTTATAAAGGGAAGGAAACATGGGGGGCAGTTCTGCCTTGCCACCTTGAGGACTTTCTTGCAATCCCAGATTTGCATCCAATCAAGAACCTTGAGCGATGTACCAGAAGTTGTACAATAGCATGCAGTATTGTCAAGGTACCACAAAAACCTTAAGACCATAGGACGTCTTAGAGATTCCTAGCAAGCCAGAAATCTCCCTGAAGACCAAACTTTGCATAGAGAAAGATGTTCCTTTGTCCTTCTTGACCCTACTCACAGTGCAAAAATTCCCAAAGCTCCATTATCCTCTATCAGCAGGTACCAAACTGTGCCTTTTAGAAGGAAACAAAGCAGCTTGCTCCTAGTATTGAAAATTTTACCCAAATAATAACTGGGAAAGGTTATCTGGAGGGAAGCAAAAAAGAAAGTAATTTCTATAATGAAGGCTGTATTCCAGTTTGCAGCTTTTTCTGGTAGTATAAGACATAAGAGCCTGCAGCTTAGCAATCTTGATGGATATTGGTCAGTTCTGGCCATTTCTCACCAGATATCCTCATTAAGTAATAGTTAGTAATTTAAAAATATTAGTAACCATTTAAACACTTTGACATATATCAGCAATCACTTTGAAACAACATGTTTTATCAATTGCTCAATTTATCCCGAATATCTGCACCAGTTACCTTAGACCAGGAAATACAAAAAGCTTTAACATAATGGAGGGGTAAATACGTGTACAGGAATATATATAATATTTTTATATATATATATTCACACATGCACAGACACATACCCAAAAATACTTCAGTGAAGTGTACTGAGTTTTCAAGAGAACTTGGCACTACTGAAAGTTTCTTACAAATGAACCTGAAAAATGGTTGTCAAATAATGCAAACCAAAGCAAAGAACAACATATACAATATTAAATACTTTGAGCTTACTGAGTTGCTTGCTTGGACTTGCAGGAGAAACCTGAAAACTGAGATACAGTCAGTATGAAACAGCACTTAAGAGTTTTGTCTCCTACTAATGCATATTTTATCATTTATGTTAATTATGACTTTTAATGATGGGTAATCTTCAAAGAGGTATAGGAAAATGTCTGAGAGAGAGGTTGAGTACAAGGAATAGATTGGGTACAGTCACAAAACAAGGGGTGGGGTGAGGAAACAATCTTGGCTCTGTGGGACAAACACTCAACAACATGAGGGGGCTAAACATGGCAATGAGTCAGAGACAAGGCAGATTTTCTCCTAGGGGAAAGGGAGGGGAACATCAAGGACTGGTGCAGGAAGCAATCTGAAAATAAGTTTGTCTGACATGGAGAAGAATAAAGATTTAGAAGCTGTGTGAGTGGCGGAGCAGGGAAGCAATGACACTGTCAAAATGACTGAAAATTCAGATTTTGTGATCTCCAAGTCTAAGTCATCCCCTAGAGGTTTATATCCTTCACTGTTGGCTGTAGGTAGTGTGTTAGATAACACCTACTTCAAGGTTTCTGGTAGGAGCCCAAAGACAACTTTAAAAATATGAGTTTCCAGAAAATCAACATATAAAACCTACTCAGAAAAAATGTAGAAATTTTCCTGAGTTGATCTTGATTGGTACAGCGTGTCCTCAGGCTTGACCACTACTGCCTTAAAAGAAAGGAAGGGAAAAATGGCATTACAAGTAATTACGCAAGGTCCTGATGTTTTATAACCTTATATTGTCCATAAGTGGTACAACCACTCTCCTTGCCCAGTTTCCAACAAACAGACAAGAACAAACTGAAGAGGTAGTAATGACCTTAATCAAGAGGAAAAGTCACCATTTACATCCATCTGTAGCTTGGTTGAAGAGCAGAACAATACTGGACCTTATCAAAGGACCGACTGCAACTGGCTGTATGTCAAAAGACAAGAGGCCACAGAGCAACCTCTTTGTCTGAACATGTAGCAGTCTTCTGAAGATATCACGGTGTGTGGTGCCCACAGCGGGGCCCTACTGCATGAGCTGGTGAAGTTGCACTCAAAGAGAAGGAGGACAGAGAAAGGAATCGGATCCCCTTCGTCTCCTTTGCTGTTAGAAAAGCTGCTTTTAGCCCAAATGTGTGGGAGTTCTTGTTAGGTATCACCTCCTGCTTCTCCCATGAAATGTATGAATACTAAGGCAGATGGATGTGAACCAGAAACAGTAGACAAATTCCTTTCTCACGGTTTGGAAGGACAAGGTGAGATAACTCCATCTCACTTTATGGAACCTAATTCAGAGCTGAATTTTACTGAACACTGAAGTTTGACAATTCCTCATCTGCTAAAATGAGGTATATGATAGCTTTCAATTTAATTGACAATTAAATAGGGCCTTGTATTCAGGCCCTATCAATTGACCATTTAATGAAAAAGATCATCAAATAGGTCACTTGATGATTAATTCTTCCTGACTGCCAAAGTTCTTGTCATTTTCCATCAATATTAGAAAACCTTCTCATCCTTCTATCTCCAAGAAATTTGGGATTCAGCATGAGATAAATAAACTATCACTGCTGTGAGGCATCTTATTTAGTAAAATCAAGAACTCACTCCTGCAAGTTCCTTAGCAAAGGAGGCTTGGGATTGTTCCATGCAAAGGCAAAATCATCCATGGGGCTTTCCCATGAAAAACACTGGACAACCATCATGTCCCTGCTTTTAACTGGCACCCACCCCTCTGTTGATTCCTGAGGGTTCTAAAATTAATTACTGTTGATCAGGAGGAGTTATGGCAACCTCTGAAATTGAGTCCTTTGAAGAGTTACATTCCAAGGAGCAGAAAATAGTATAGTTGTGCAAGAGTCTGGATTATCAAATGAGTACAATGCATTTAGACGTAACCACTTTCTGTTAATCATAGCCCAGCAAAATAGAAAGACTCTCCACTTAGCTTCTTGTAGAGCAGGCACAGAAAAAGAAATAAAAAATTGAACATTAACAGCTCCTAAAGCTCCTTCATACTCTCATTTATCTCATGGAAATGCATTAATGCTGTTATGACTAAAATAAAATGGCTAAAGAGGACTAGGAAATGGAAGTCAAATGCATGGATCCATAGCTTTCCTGCAGAAGATTAGGTAGCATTTGGAAATAGGAATCTCTATTGTGATAAGGAATGCTACTAGTACATTTACTTGGCAAGAACATGCACCAGAATTGTACTGAAAATTTTTCTGTCTGGTCACAATATCTAGCTTTGTATAACAACAACAAATTCGGACAGGGTTCAGTGGAAAGGACTACTTTAAAACAATTGAATTTAAGCACTCTTTTGATTTTGCACTGATTTATGAGCCATCGTGTTTTTTTGGGAAGAAAAAAAAAATCGAGAAAAGCAAATATGAAATGCCAGAGCTGAAATACTAACTCTGAGAAAAATACAAGCCTGAGCAGGGTACGGCATTTCATTTATGCAATATTTACACTTGCACATACTCCTCCAACAAGTGGGGTAACATAAGCACGCCTGGTCTACACAAGGATACACTTCAAAGGAAATACTGAATTCTGTAGTCCACATTAATATTGTTACCTCAAGGTCTAACTCTCTCCCTTCTTTTGCATTTTACACAGTAACAGTCTGCCATTTAAGACAGCAAGAAGAAATAACATCACGACAAGACAATGCCTATGCTGCTCGCAGGTTGCTTGTATTAAAAAAAAAAAAAAAGTTGTTGCCTATAATTTAGTAAAGTACATGAATGTTCTGCAAACCAAATAAGCAAATCCCCAGTAGGAGATAATGGTCTGCATAACACACGACGTTTGCTCTAGGTGCTGAAATGGCTAGCTCTAGTTTCTATTTCTTAAGTCTTGGCATAGCCTGGGATAGATACCAGCTGTTCTCAAGCAATGGATACTTGCTGTTAATCAAAGAGAACAGTCACAAGACAATTTTATTGTGATCGAGTTATTAATGCTATTATATATCCATAATGCATGGATATATAGCACTACACAACAAAGTTACAAGTAAACCCCAAACCTACATGCATTTCTTTTTGGAAAGAGTGCTGTATGGCACACAGATTAAAGCATGTGTAAGTTTAAACATAAAGAAGATATTTTTAATGTTGTTTTACCACATTAGTTTCAGCGAGATTCAACGTATGCTTGAAGTGAAGGGTAAATATCAATCTGTGTTTTCTCTGTTTCTCTGTTAGTAATTTTTCACTCCAGAAAGTAATTCTTATATAAGGGTTCCCCCGTGTTGGTGAGGGACTTGGCATTTGGTGAGGTCATAATTTCTAACATGTGCTCCAAACGTAGAGCATGAATATGAAAGTCTCTACTGGCTTTCACCTAATAAGTGTAATTATATTCAAGATTTCTATTCACAATTTCCATCAACTTCTGCTTTTTATATGTATTTCACATGCATTTCAGTAGTAATTTCTCCTTTTTGATTTGTTAAAAATTGTTTTTTCTTACATTCTTTTTTTTCCTTGAGGCAGAAAATAAACAACAGATCATAATTTTCTTTATCTGTGATCCTTGAACTAGGATAATCGGTTGAGACTTTACATAAAACTGACAGCTAATAAACACAAATTTTAGAGTGCCTAGGACAAGTGAAAATCTGTTTCGTAATTTAAAGCCAGATCCAATCTAAAAGTAAATAGTGTCTCAGAGCATTTACAGTGCACATAGTGCCACAAATGCATAGAAATAAATGAAGTCAATAATCTAGAAATTGTAGATAGAAATTTAACCTGGATGTCTAGGTACTTAAACATTCAAGCTGAAAGAAACATAAAGTAGAGAATTAACTAAGAGCAGCACAGTTATTTTTAATAATTAGAAAGAAGTATTTCTAACAAAGTGGAGTGTTCCAAACCCCGTAACAGCAAAGCTCGCAAAAGAGGATCAATAAAAAAAGAAAGAGAGGAATCAGTCATATAGGTCTGAGGCTGCTACAGTGTACTTCTATATTCAGAGAGCACATAATGGTTTGGTTGCAAGGGCCCTTCAAGATCATCCAACTCCCTTGCTGAGGTCAGAGATACCTTCCATTAGACCAGTGTGGTCAAACCCCCATCCAGACAGGCCACAAACCCTTCCAAAAGCAGAGCTTTCTGCAAAGGACAAATAATTTGTTTAACTTGGCATTTTTAGATGCCAGAATATGGTTAAAGGCAGAGTCTGAGTAACAACAAAAATAGTTACTTTATGAGAAAATTGGACAGTTGTGGGAAAATCAGTAGTAGTAAGTCTCCTAAAAACTGAATATTTTGACAAAATGAAAAAAATAAAGAGTAAAAAATGGGAGTCAGGATCTTTAACCTCTGGGTTGAAACAAAATATACTGAAAGTTATTATGATAACTTAATTTTTGAAAATATTTCCTCTGGGAAATATCAATACAGAGAATACTTATGAAGAAGGGAATTCTATACTCATTTTAAGTACCGATATTTTATTTCTATGTTAATTGGAAAAGAGAACACATGTAAGGAGTAAGACAAAATATAAACCGTCACCTAGAAAAGAATACCACCAAAAATTTCATGCCTGTAGTGTGGCTCATTTAGCATAATCATAGCAAAGCTATTTTTCATACACAGCATTATCAATATCAGTAGACCAAGAGCTGAAAGAACCAAAAATTATCTAAAATTATGCCCTGACTGAGCAAAGCACTTAAATGTGTGCACAACCCTAGGGGCGATAGCACTCCAATTCACCTCACCAGCAATATGCAGCAACATGCCAGAGGACTTTTCTGGACACATTTCAGTCGCACGCACTGGAAAACTCTCACCCACAAAGAAAATTACTCTGACATTTATTTCTTCATACACTCTTCCTATACAAGACTGCTTTGTCAAAGAAAAAAAAAAAAAAACAAAACAAAAAACCAAATAGAAACCAAATCAAGCCTTTTTTAAGAAGTCGGTAGGGAACCTTTTTAAACCCCGAAGCATTGTGGGGCAGTACAAAACACTACTTCTTTTCTGCCTTCTTCCAGCTGAGCAGAAAATTTACGCTGTGTTCTGAAAACACTGCTCAGTTTTGGGGTGGTCAGCCCCTAGTGAGGTCCTGCTGCTGCACTGCCAAGGCTGCTGGCAGCAGAACCTTCTTCAGAGACAGAGGCTCAGAAGTCCTCAAGTCACAGATTGCTACTGCAACCCCAGTTAGTGCGTAATTCGTCTCTTTGTTTGTCCAGAAGGGTCTGAGAAGCACTAATTTGATGTCACAGGATTAGCTAATGGATGCTTCTATAGTTACGTTCTCACCCGCCTCTTCCCAGCATATTTTGACAGGCCAGGGTACAAATCAAAGTGATGGGACTTTGCTTTCAAAAAAAATCACTAAATGAAGCACATTATTTAGCTTCTTAACAAAGTATAAGGAAAATACAAATATACACCGTGTGGATAAAAAGGTGTTTTAGCACACACACACACACATATTATTACTCTTGAAATGAGCATGATGCATTAAAACAAATATTTACAATTTAAATATGAGATTAATTTATCCTATTTTTTATTTTGTAGGTCATCTTTTGGCAGCAAAATTTTATCAGTCACAAAGTTCTCACCATTTTAATGTTATTATGTATTTTGTTTTCATTTGCTAACAATAAACAGGAGCTATAAAGTATTTCACCTGTAAGAAAATTCATATTAATATTGTTGTCTTAAATTAAAACCTACACACCTATTTCACATATGTTCTTTTTCTCTGTCTTTCCCAATAGAGCACCTCAGTTCTGCTCAATGTAGTCAGAAAAGAAATTTTACTTGCAACAGTTCCAAGACCATCCATTAAATAAATAGGTTAAGAGCCAAAGTACAACTCAAATGAAGGCAACCAATCAGAAAAAGCATCACTTTCTAAAACTTTGGCATTGCACATCTCTTTGGTGGAATATCTTCCACAGGCTTGAGCTTCAGTAAATGATTTGTGCTGCATGTAAATTAAACAAGTCCTAAGGACACAGAACAAACTGTAAGCATAATGAAATCTAATTCTGTACTTTTTTCTTGCAAACATTAATTTACCAATTCAGTCCTGCAAGGTTTTTTTACGTCCTTGCACATAGAGGTATTTCACAGATGCCAATAACAGGAAATTTCAGCAAGGAGGGAGATTCAGTAAAATCACACACTTTAGAACTTGCTTACAGGCTAGGATTTATGAAATACACTGCATACACTGTATATATGCACTATCCTGTACACATATGGCATTGAGCTTCTGCTGTTCTCTTCACTATTTAGTGAATTATTTCTTCTCTTCACTACTTCTGTATTAGTTTTTGTAACTAATTAAAAAAAAAAAAATCTCCAAACATTGCATTTTAAGGATATGTAGAATTTCTGCTCTTTTCACCTAAAAAGGAGAAGTAGTCATAATAGGTACTTTGATGTCTTCTATCATGATGGCCTTGTGCCAGTATCTAACAGATCATACACTAGGACAACAAGAAGTTAATTGCTGTACATAAACCTAGTTCTTTTTATGACTCATTTGTTCTCCATGAGGATTTCCTTATCCCAACTGTTAAAACAGTACAGTCATTTCACTTTTGACAATTAATACAAATTCCAGAGCTCTGCTGCCGTCAAAAATGACAACACTCATCCAGCGTTAAAACTTGAGTATTTTTTTCCAGTTCTCAAAAGAGACAGTTATATTACATATGCTGCTTGATCCTGTGGTCTCTGTTCATAAGAGTGCTTTGTCTGCTTAATGACTTTGACACAGCAGCTCTTGAGTTAAAACTGTTCCAACGTATGGGCTTTCTTCAGGGTGGCGAGAGCAGGCATAAGCATATCCTGCAGAGCTTTAACAAGAGCTTGGAAAAGTACTTTACAAATCTTCACCATCTCAAGTCAGAGAGCAGACACATTTTGCTGCCTACTCCCTAGCTTGATGTCCCATTCTCTATTGGGCCCTCCCATAATATAAGGAAGACATTTGGAATATTGCAAACTATTTGTATGAAAGTTCTGCAGTGAATTGAGTCAACAAATCAAGAACAGAGAGGGAAAAATTATGCTGTCCCTGTATCTGGTGGCACCCCCCCAAATTCCATCCCTCCCATAAACAAGCAGAGGAACAACACCACCTACAGAAAACCCATATATCCTCTGGTGGTTGAACTCTTTTTAAACAGAAACAGGCCTGCAGTTTTACAGAAGAGAGAGTTCCTGATTTCATTTTGCCAGGGCAGTATCTGCTGTGGGTCTCAGAAGAGCTATTACACAGGTATCATTTGTCAGAGACTTCTTGCCACTCCTGATAGAGAAGATATGGCACCCACCGATAAATTTGTCTGCTTTCTCTTTGTGACACTAATGTTCTGCTACCATTCTTTTTTTCCTGCTTTCATGCCATTTGCAGTGAAAATATTTAATGGAAAAGACTTTGAAGACATGGAGGAGGAATCATGAAAGTAACTGGAAATAATTTGTTACAACAATTACTTTAATCCAAGATAATGAGCTTGCATACCTTTACACATCCCATTACTTTATTCCTGTCCTGAAGTTATTATTATATGCTTCAAAGACTGTAACTTACAAAATTGCTGTGTGGCATTTTGTCTAGCACTGATAAATGACCACAAGGAAGGGAGCACAGTAAATGAATTCACGAGATCCCATGTTTGTGAGATTTTATGCTATTACTGTATGATTGTAAGATTTATAAGATTTCTTACTGCTTTTGACAGTCTAGAGAGCAATATACAAAGCATCTACAGATGTGATTTGTTATTTTATATATTGACTAACTATATATGGAGACTAAGCAATCATCAAAATAACATACAAATAATTATTTTTCTGGAGAAGGTCAGACATTAACTCTCACTTTTAGTCACTTTAGTTTCTAAATTTTTTTTAAATTAACATGACTAAAAAATCAATATACAAAGATTGAAAGAGAAGGAAACAAACATACAAAAATAGTAACAGAGATCTCTTATGGCTTAGGCAACACACTTCACCACCAAGAAATACCCCTGTGATGCAGGGCAAGTCAGTCACCAAGAACATGTTAAAGACTCAGCTGCCAAGGTTGCTGTTCTGTATTTTAGAAGGCTGTTCACAGCCCAGTTCATTTCACTCACTGGCACAGAGCACACTCCCCACAGGTTACTGAGGGTACTGGTCTGATGAAAAGCTTTTAACTAGATTTTTCACCCAGAAACCATACTGTGAAATCTCACTCTAATGTGCAGTGTTAACGCAGCCTCTTAAGAACGTTGCAGGACAAAAATTTACTAACATTCCCTTTTATTTTCATCTAAAAAATCTCAAATAGGGTTTATGAACGTGGATGAAGATCTCTTGATTCTTCATTATGCAAAAAACCTCCATCCCTCTCATTTTCTAAGCAGGAAGGATGGATGCAAAGGGAGACTAAAAGCGTAACAGCATTTTTTCAGTGCAGATAACTGAGAAAATCATAAGGAAATTGTACACTGGAATCAGGGCAAAGGGCTGAGCATGTCTGACTTCCCTGAAAAACTACATTTTTTGTGCTCAATCAATGCGCCAAAAAACCTAAATGGAACAGAGGCCTCAGAAATACTACACTCCTACAGTTTTCATAACAGGTATTCAAGGACAGAAAAAAAAAAAAAACCTACTTATGTCTTTCAGGGCTAGAGCTCAGTCCTTAAAGACTCAGACTTGGAGTACAAAGAGGAAAACAGGATTCCTGATTTCTGCTGTTCTCATTTCACACCACTGTCTGGTTTTTCTGCAGCCAGTGTATATTTTGAAAGGGAACTCCCAAAAATCTTCACACTTTGAAAGGACATGAGCTACAGCCAAACTTGTCAGATTCAGTTCTTACCACATCATGAGTAGCCATGGTAATGTCAAGTTCTGAGGATCATTTAGAGTTGAGCACTCATCTTGCTGTGGATGTATTTTATGTCTGCTGGTCCTGATCACCCAGATCTCACATGCTGTATTAAAAATAACCTTTCAGGACCATGATTTTGCTAGTACTGGAATATTGCTGCAGAAACAACGTTGTCCCAAATTGTCTATTTATTGCTGAGGCCAAAGAGAACACAATTTAAATATAGTATCAGTGCTGTCATACCTGTAATAATAAATAGAAATAAATACATTCCTTTCAAAGTGAGGAAAAAGTATTTATAGAACGAAAGAAAGCATGAATACCCCAGTAAAACATGCAAGCTGGCTGAAAAGTACTAATGCTTGGTCGAAAGTTAAAATGCAATTGGCTCATTAATACACAGTGAATGGGGACGGAGAGTCTGTTCCAGAGGGCAGTTCAGATACCGTATGAAGAGTTTCTTACAAGGAGCCACTTCCACATACAAATATTCTTCACACAGCCATCCTTGAATGAAAACTAGTCTGCAAGTCACAATCGTGTAATGCACCATCCTGAGCGCAGAAACAAAGGTGTTCACAAAGACATCAAAACCAAAAGACAAGCAGCTCTTCCACAGGAGGAGACAGACCCCAGTTGCGTGTTGTACAGGTAGCACTACTCTATTTCCACCCTAGTTGCTGAGGGACATCATCCCTCATTGAATGTCTCTTTTGCCAATTTCAATTCTACATTAAACTTAAGCGTCTTTAACTGCTCCTTTCAGGCCTAGCAGGGGCACGACTGGCACACATTTGTGAGGCAACGCCTTTGCTGAGGGCGATGCCTCCTGAGCAGAGCTCACCTGCACCCACACCGGGACTTCTGACTAAGGGATGATTAATACCTGTAAAAAGAGATAGGCTTCCACTTGAACATAACAGGGGCTTAAAGGAAACTCTGAAGGGCAGTGACAATAGGAGGGTAATCACCTGTATCAGTACACATTAACCAGCTTATTGCACAACCCTAAATCAGGGAAGATAACATTTTGCCCAGGAACTCAAAGAGATGTAAAGGTGTGGGAAATTAATGTTGATTCATTACTTTGAAGGAAGAAGACAAATGATCAGTATGCAAAGTGAGTCCAAGCCTTTCCAGCCTTGCATCACTTCCTTTGGCAGCATTCTTGTTCCTCTTGTACCCTTTGATATGAAATAGCTCTGATTCAGACTGATTCCAACTCAGCTTTCCCAGAAAATTCAGTGTGTTTCTATCTCTTTTATGTTTCAGTTGATTGCCAGGGCTCTCTTTCCAGATACAGTTTGAATCCCAAGTAAGAAAGATGATCAAGATTGTCAGAAACAGGGCCATGCAGATTATCCCACAGCAAAAAGGACAAGTAATTTGGGTGACTGAGTCATCGTTCTGATTCTGGCTCTGAGGACACCAGTGTGCTAGAAACACCAGATCTACAGAGGATGCAAAATCTAATTTCTCAGTCAGTTCCCCATTATTAGATATACCACTTAGAACTCTGATTTTTTCAGAAAAATATCTGGTATCTCAGGTTTTGTTTGACTGCTCTCCTATCTACTCTGAAAGAGTTAAAATGCCATAATTTCACCATACGTTGCTAAGCTTGAAAATATTTGCTTTTGAGGTGACTATGGATTTTCTTTAGGGCAACAAGAACAAATTCATCCTTCTACCTCTGCTTACAAGGTCATATGTATAGCTGTTTTTGTGAAGGTGTAAATAATAAATGTATGGGTAATAAGGCAGCAGAAATATTTCCAATCAGAAGTCTCATTGTGCCCCTCATGTAAGATGACAGTTTTATATTTTTGTATATGACTATATTTAAAAATACACTTATATTAATTTGTAAAATCAGTTCAGAAGAATTAATGATTCTGCATCCTCTTAGATGGGAAAAGTTGTACAGAGAGCTGCCAGGACAGCTTAAAAGAAAAGGTTTTGAGTAAAAAAACCCCAACACATTCAAAATGAAGGAGTTTGAAGTGAAGCCTTGCTCTGTCCTTGTACCATATTTCCCTGTTTCCTTCTTCCTAGGCTGAGGTCCAACAACCTCATCTCAGCCATATCATTAAACTCCCTTTCTTCCTTCATCTCTGCTCTGGCAATGGTTACCCCATATACATCCCCATATTCCCTGCAGAGAACGCTGGGTTCAAGGCCACACTCAATAACCAGTTATTTTTCAACAAAAGCTTGAATCTACCTCTCTCTGAAGGGATTCTTAGTGGCACAAACAAGTTGAATATCATACTGTTGAAGCCACTGCCTGCACTCTTCTCACAGGCAAAGGCCAAAATGGTAGTAAATTCTACTCTAAGAAAATTTGTTTCAGTTGTGTTGATTTTGGGAATACAAACCAGCTGCTGAGGACACCTAGCTCATATTAATCTGAATTTGGAATATGGAAACTAGCATGCAATCATGTGAAGTAAAACAGAAAATCTCAGAGTCCCTCAAAGGAGAAAAGGCTTTTCTTAAGCAGAAAATGCACTTCAGCTTTAAGGAGAATAAGCCTACCCCACTGAGATACTACAACACATTAAAAAATTGATTCTTAAGAGAAACTCAATATTAAAAAATGACTTGTTCTCCCTGCCCAGCTATTATTTCCCAGATATTATGTTCAAAAATTACATCTGCTAAATTTTTTCCAAAAATATTCCATTTATAGCTTGCAAAATGAGAAACTTTAGAAAGGAGATACAAGTATAGGAAATTACATGAAACCTTCACAGGATGTAAAAGAGCTGCTGTAACCACTGTAGCAAATGTGTAAAGAGTTCAAAGACCATGGAAGTGGGCCCATGTGATAAATTAGGCATCTTGTAAGCTGAAGCTTCTGTCTGAGAAAAATGTGTACCATGGTTTCATGTAAGCAATAGTTTTTGTAAAGGGATAAGTTTGTCTTTGGGGTTTCTCCTATCACATGAAAAATGATGTAGTCACATGGGGCAAAGTGCTGATGTAATATAAAGCAATTCTGCTGGTTCAAATTAGTTCAGAAAACTTAGAGGCTTTTACTTTGTATGAAAGGCTGCAGTCAAGATCAAGTATGATAAATCCACACAATTCTAATTTTATGTTATATCAAGTATTATTAATGATACATAAAGCTGACATGCTCTCTATATTGAGTAGCAGTTTTACAAAACGGCTATGTGCCCAAGATTATTTGAATGACAACCAGATTACAGCCAAAGACCTTGGATCAGGAAGAAAGGCTCACGAGTAATTCCAAAGTCATTGGCCTTGTTCTTGTTTGATTGTGCCTCAACTGGACCCAGCTGCACACTGACACGAAAACGTCTCTGCTTTCTGAGACAATAGGTTTGGTATTTGTCATTCTTAAGATTGCATTTAGGTGTAGGTGTAAAAAAACACAGCAGTGAGGTGTACCTGGCAAACCCAGGATATGAGTCAATATTTTCTTCCTACATAGTAATTACATGAAAGAGAGGAAAAAAGAAAGGGTAACAGAATAAAGCAGAACTATATTCCCTTAAGGCTGGGTTTTCCCTTGGTCCATAAACACTCCTACTAATCTCCCTCATCAATTAATTAGAAGAATCAGAGAAAGGATTAGTGAGAAGGATCACAGTACGTCAATCACCAGTGAGAAGAGTATTTGTTGACTAATAATTACGTGTCTCCAAAGGCCACGGCTCAAAAGTTCTCACTTGGGGATGGATGGACTCATTCTGCTCAATTTCAAACTTACTTGAACAATTCTGTCTGTGGTTCGTATTAGTCTGGTCAGCCAAAATGCAAGCATGAAAGGGAAACAAAGCTGAAGAATAAGTATATCGCAAATTTTAGGAAAAACCAGCACTAATAATGCCATCAGATTGAAAGACAGTCCAACAACAGTCACTAAAAGGTAAGGGCACCATTTCAGTGATTTTTTTTTTTTTTTTTNGGACCACTGAAGGCCATTCTGTGCAATTCTGAAATATTAATATTGATATCATATGTATTTGCATGTGGGCATTACAGTTGTATTTACGTGAGCATATCTGGTAATGGAAATATTAAGGGCAGTGCTAGTAAACATTCCAAGATTACAGCCATTTTAGGACAAACTGGTGTTTACTTGAGAAAATTTTATATCTAGCATAGTATCTCTTTTAAATTTTCTGTGATATGAGAAAACACACCTTTGAATTAATTTCTAACTTTCCATTCATTTATCTACCCTTCCATGCCTTTTGTGGTAGTTCTTTTGTAAAACACAGTACTAAGACAGTTTTCTAAAACATGGTCCACTCTGACTTTATCCTCATTTAACATCCAAGATTACTGGCCAATGGGTCCTTATAAACATTGAACACATCAACTAAACAGCAGAGACTTGCAAAAATAACAAAGTCATGTGAAAACTGATACTGTTTGAGCAGGTAGCAAATACTCTTGGTAGTGAATATTTTTTTAAAGGATGATAACTTCCTAGTCTTCCTCATCCCTGCTAACTGTAAAATGTAAGATCTATAACCTTTACTGCTTAAATCACACTTACATTCAGAGGCCAGGATGCTATTCAGAAAACATCAGATTTGCTAGTACTTTCAGAATTATTAAGTACTCACACATTTCACATCCTCACTTTAGTTTAAAATGCACACTAGAAAACATTCCCTTTTTAGGTAGGATATTATTTTTTGTGATCTACTCTAATTGTAGTTACTTTGTAATCTTCTAACACAGGGCACCCCAGAGTTAGAGAATTTTCTTCAGAGATGTTTCATGGTTTGGAGAAAATGTGATTGTGGTTAAAAATGACAATAGGTGCTGCTTACTGCTGTTGTCCACCTCTGAAAAATCCTACTAAATTAAATATAATATATACTGAATATATATGAATATATATATATATATACATATTGAACATAGACATCTCACTTGTGCAAACAAATAACTGTGTGTGTTGTGATGAGTGCTTCGTGCTTATTCAGCTTGAGTTCCATTTACCTTCAAGTCATGGATGATGACTTTGTACATACACAAGCAGGTTCTTTGATCATTTTGCTGCTGGCTTTGGAAACTACTCTGGCATTTACGTTTCAAATAACACCAGTTTGTACGTTTAAACTCACTATGGATTCCTGGAATCCTTTTTCTAAGAATAATTAAATCTCTACATTAAGCATGAACATTGCTCCATATCAACTGTAGTAATCACATGTATAAAGCTAGTGTCTGCAGAAGTTCTTCCAAGGATGAAGTCTGCTTAATAAAAGAGGAAAAAAACCCTTGGTTTTAAATGAAACTCCAAATAAACAAACATCAACAGTCCAGGAGAAACTAACTGCAGCACCTAATGAATGAAAAATTTACCCAGAAAGAAGCCAATCTTTTTCCTACATTAAGCAACACATGCAGTACAAAAATTTTCAATCTGGCAGTTGATTTCTTTTCTGGAGGAAAAAAAATTGGAAAAGAAAAACTGCACAACTGTGCAGTATTTTTTATTAATTTTTTACCTCTAAGTTTGGACCAAACTTTTTAGTACTCACAAAGAAAAACAATGCTGCAGTATGCCACATACTCTGAAAAGCATAACTTTACACCTTTGCATAGAAAAGCAAAAAACACTTTAAATACATGATTTTTTTTTGTACAAAAAATAACACAAGAGAATGCAAACATTTTAAAAAGCTGCTCAGCTGTTTTTAGACTTCAGTAAGTAAAATAGCAAAAGTTCTTTCTGTGTTAATGCAGTACTTTTACTTGACTAAATTACACCCTGATTTATCGGTTCAGCAAATGGTATATTTCAAAATACTTCAGGTAATTTGAAAAACACTTTTATTCAACATCTTAGGTGTAGGTGTACTACTGTAAATGTAAATGTAGTGTACTGTAAATGCACTACTGTAGACCTCAGTTTCACCTTTGAAATTCAGACGATCTCATTCCTTTATTAAGCCCGAGGTTGTACAATTGGTTGTACAGTGTCTCCACAGTGGGAATATAGGAATACGAATATCTAATGCAAACTTTTCTTGGCCTTTTGTGGTGGATACACAAATATGCCACCTGATCTCATCTGTCAGGCTTTACCAGCGAAATGTCACACAGGTTGGGTCACTTCTTATGCTCCACATAGCAGTAATCAGGAAACCAGTAGAGGTTAAATAAAAGATGTATTTAGTGACTCCACATGGTCTACAGTCACCTCTAGTCTCAAGGGGATTTTTCTTACGACAGTCACATAGAGAACAACAGCACACCAATACAATAAATGTTAACTCAGTTGAAACAGGGACACCTTGTTACTCTTCACTTTTAAAAACACCCTGCAGATGCCTTGCTTGCACCCCAGTAAAATTAATCTTACTAAATGGGCAGGTATTAGAAGTAGGTGGCAGCTTAGTGAATTAATAATAATTTTATGAAAGATGTAGAAATCAAAACAGATATCTGCAATGGAAAGCCACAATGATTAGCAGCTCAAAGCAAGCTTGAAACTGGAACTGAGCAATATATGTTCACCACAGCATACAGATTTTTAAAATACATAAATAGACCTATCTAACCTGTATCTGTAAGCAGAAGACTTTTCAGAACACATTTTTGTTTAGTAGTCCAGGTGCTCAACCCTAGGGTAATTCACTGTGGTAATTACTGTTCCAGCATGTGTGTCAATCACTCTGCAGCTGAAGAAACCCCACCTTGTCTCCTATAGCCCCACCAAGAAGAACATGGTACTTTCCAAATTTCTGCCAAAGGCAGCACGTTAAAGTATTAATAGCAAGAAAAATCTGCCTTGAGTACATCACTGCCTCTAAAGTGTTTTTCTCCTGCTGCAGGGTGAAAGAAGTATCCATACCAGGATTATTATCTAGCTAGCACAAAGAGGCATGTGAGAAGGAAACCAATAAAACAAAAAAGAAAGAAAATCAGGAGGAGTTGACTTTTGCCTTGCAGCCATATGGTTAAAACCAGATGGGACTTTCATCAGAAGCATCTTGACCAAGTGTAAAAGGAGAAAGCCAACTAAAGGAGAAGCCTTGCTTCCTCCACGGCTAAAGCTAGAAAATGTTTGATTACTTGCAAGCCATAGATAGCTTAATCCAGGGCCTGCTGATAAGAGTATGAAAAAACAAACCAGAGCCTTATATATCAGTACAAACAGCTAAAATTTTCAAAAATATTCAAGATAGTATGACTTTTGTGCAATAGACAATACAAACAGCAGTTTAACCACAGATTTTAACTTGGCTCCACAAAGATAATTCAAGTGTAGCCTGTGATAGGCACTAGGAGGAACCAGAAAAGAAGTGTACCTCTTGAGGGTGAAGAGTCTCCTGGTTAGCAGTGTCTTCACTGATGTATTTTGATAGAAGTTTATCACTCAGATCAATCTCAGCATCTCCACACCAGTACAACTGCTTTTTGTCAGACAGCTGACATAAGAAGAAATGTTTTTAAAATATTTGCCCACTCTAGTAACTTTCTGAAAAACACATGGTAAAATATCAGTTTTGTTCTCTAAGCCATTTAGAGCAAAACAACACCGTGTTCTGGGATGGCAGAGGAATGATAAATGTTAGTAGTATAGTACACTAAACTGTATGACTTGTCTCTTAAACATGCTTTCAGTCAGATGTTCATGAAAGCAAGCCTTTGGAGTGCCCCTTCTCTACAGAAAAAGGGAATTTCTGGTAGCACAAAAATTCTTGCAAACTCAGATAGGGTTCACACATGGTAGGTGACTTTCCGTGCTTTTTTCCAAGTGAACAGCACTGGTTTAATAGACTGTTTCTGAAAAAAAACCCACTGGATTTTTCCTCAAAATGTGAGCATTTCTCAGATGAAGCCCTTTCTTGTGAAGATTGGATGGCCCCTATATCTGGTCTGGGCTTTCTGAGGTAAAAACGTTACCATGCTGCTGGTCAAAACCTCCCGAAGTACAGATTAATTATTAGGTAATATCTGGTAGCAAGTACTGTTTTTAGAAGAAATGGAAAAGCACTGACAACCTGTTGCTCCCTATTGTGGTTGTTCCTCTGAAGCTTAAGTGCCTAAGAGACTTGGGAAAGGGTCTTTCTTTAAAAGACCTCAGGTATAATCACCCAGACCTCTAAAAATCCATTTCTGCTTTTCACATTAAAGGGAGTTAAATCACAGTATGCAGTAAAAAGCCATTTTCACAACGTTAATTTGCAGCTACTGTAAGGTCTTTTTTTCTGTGTTCAGAGAGATGCTAATGAATTTTGTTGTAGATAGTAGTAAACCCACATCCAACTAAAATAAGAACTAAATTTTTAAAAAGCCAGAAATTAATAAAATTTAATATGATTTTCAGGACAATCTTGGTGATTTAGACAAACTACCCTTAATGAAAAAGACCACACTGGATGGTTTCATTTTTTTCAGCCCAAGTGCATCTGGACAGCTTTGAAAATCTCTGTCTACTGTATTTGGAAAATCACTACCAAACCCTTTTGTTTGCTGCATAAAGGAATTTACTGCTGAGAATTATTATTGAGAGTAAAAGCTACAGCCAACAGCAAAGACAGCCTTACTATTGATCCTACTATCTTTACTATTAATGTCTGCTTACAGTGTAGGGCTTGTGTCATTTCTCCAGGACATACCTATGATATGGCACTGACTCTGTAAAACTCAAAATATTCATTGATACGCAGGGTAAATTCTAGCCACGAGTAAAAGAAATGTATAACACAGGAGTCACTGATCTCAATTCAGACTGGGATAACGTTGATTTGTTTGACATCCTTTCATTCATTAAATAGACAAAAATGTGTCTAAGAGATACTGCATGTCTAGATAGATTTATGTAAGGTATTTATTTTATTTTAATTTCATTCAGTTTGACCTTGTAAAATATTAAGCATCTCCTGTTTGTCCTAAGCTTTCCTTTGTCCTGCAAAAATTGCTAGGGATTGGAGGTATTCAATATCCATCCAAAAAGCAGTTACTATCTTTCAGCTCTGGATACTACTTCATGGACTGTGCAATGAAAGCTTTCCCCAGGAATACATAATAAGCTGTTAATAACCAAGACATGGTGATGAGGACTGCAGCTCTGTGGAGTATATTTTTATTTTCAACTGGTGGTTAAAATATACACATTTCCACCAAGACCCACAAATGACAGACCATAAGAAAAATATTTTGAATAAACTGTAGGCCTGATCCTAATTTAGAAATCTGTTTTATTTCATTTAACACGACAGCAAATGAACTGCAAATAAAAGCTTCTGTATTGAAGTTTCTCAAGACAAAGTCTTCAGCTGGAAGTGTTCACACAGCTGAGTCAAGCGACATAATAAGCCATTCAAACTGAAACAGGTCTTTCAGAGAAAAAAAAATAAGGAAGGATTGAGCTAGCATCAATAGTAACTCCTTTCTTGCACCATTTGTATTAGTAAGAAAATGCATTACTGTTTCATGGGTACAAAGAAAATCATCCACCTCCTTCAAGTAGTTTAAAATCACTTTAAAAGGGTAGCTACAATACTTAAAATATATAGACAACAATTTTATTGTTTTAATGAGAATATTCCTTATCATGCATTGACAGCTCAAAAGGCTCTATGAATAAGTAATTACAGGGTAAAAACGCAGGACTTGATCTGCTTCTCCAATGCAGAAATCTTTAAGACATTCTTGATAGCATCCTTAGGAACATCTCCTATGGGATATGATATTAACAACTTTAAATCTCAGATAAGCTTGCCTCTAGAAAAAGCAGGAAATGCCCAAACTGATAGCCAGTTATCAAATGCAAAATGTTAATTGTTTTAAAAGGCAAACACATCAGCTGAGGTGCAGATAAATATTTTTCCAGAAGATTCTAAGCATAAACATCATAAATTAAAATAATCATGACTAAACAAGACTTTTCTCATAGGTCCCATAAGTGAAAGAATGATTATATTCTTTAACAGTATTTAAAAGACTTTGAACTATATTTGTTACCCGTAAGAGAAAAAAATATCTGCATCATAAAAGAAAAAGAGCAGCAACTTAGGGAAACACAAGAATTATGCCACGCTTTCAGTACTAAGAAAGCGTGTCTGTGCCCTATATGTAATACAAACCTGGTAGGTATTTGTATCACTCAGTCTACAGAATGCAAAAGCGAAGACTTAAATAAGGTACAATAGAGAATCTGGTCTTCCTACTAATTGTCACGTTTTACAGAAGATAGGAGTAGAAATGAGAGTGGGGCAACTGATACTTGCATAACCACTGAGTATGTATTTGAAGTATTCCACAGGAAAACCTATTCCCCAGAATCATAGAACACTTGGTTTATTACCTCTAGTTATGTCTGACAGTTCAGCATCACCAGAAGAAAGACAGTGGATTTTTTATTATCTAACCGTCAGAAAGGTCTGACTACAAAGAGCAGAAAAATCAGTAACTGAGGCAACCCCATTCCTCCACACAGAGGACTGCAAGAGCAGAACCACACTGTTAAGAGTACAAACCATGGAAGCTGTCACCAGCTGAAGTCACCTAGAGGACTTGTCTGCTTGTGCTGTTTGGAGGTGCGAGTGACTGCTTGTCTGTGTGGGAACCGATTACAAAATGAAGTAGTGTGCACTCTGCTCATGTTGAACCATTCCCCTACCAGTTTACTCCATACTAGGTCCCAGTCAGGTTTAGCTCAGCCCACCATTACAGTGGGCTTACAACAGGAAACTGATTGGTGCCCCCATGAGCAGCCAGTGGGGAAAAACTATTCCACAGAAGGTCACAACTAGTCTCCGGACCTGGTTTAGTGTAATTTGTGGTCTCCAAGGAAAGGACTGAAGAAGCCAGCTGCCTTGCTGACACACACTCTATCTGCTGCTCAGTGAAAAACTGCTCTTGAGCTCCAGACTGCTCTGCTTCACTCCCTTCCCTTGCTTCTTGGCTCTGCACTCCAAAACTTCTTCAAACTTCTTGATGCACCTTTATGATTGCATAAGGAAAAAGGCGTTAAGAGTTTTTTACCCCTAGTTTTGAAAGAAATAGCCTCTGACCTTTGTCCATCTGCTTACAGAGGTTTGTAAGCAGACAACAGGGACAGTAGAAAAAAGCCAGAGAGAGAGTAACCAGAGGGATCCCCACTATGTCTTTTAGGATCACTCTTAATGAGAATGATTGTAGACAACAAATCCCTTTCACTACTTATTGCCCACTTCCCTTACTGACTCTCCAAATTGCAGGAATGCCTAGAAAACACAGTAAGAGCAACCATAGTAGCATTGCTCAAGTCTGTAGGTCTCCAAAACTACAAAACTAACTTTTTCTTACCTTCTGCTCTATATAGAAGGTTGCACATCTTGAAATAAATGAAGAAACAAATATTCAAAATTCATTATCAGGCATCAGCTATTTATTGCAACTCCTGATCTCACTCACACCCAGCATCTGCTTATCACAGCATGTTGTTAATACATTACAATAAATTGTGAATTAAATATTTTAATTTATTTTCTCTAATTGGTAACCTATCACACCTTAAGTGCTATTGGTAGTAGAAAACTGTGTTTACTTTTCATTTGGATCTCAAATTAAATGAGACCATGGGACATTTTCAAGATAAAACTGAGCAAACATAGAAGCAATTTAAAGTTTACAGTGGGATTTTAAGATAAGGACAAGACACTCAGAAGGAGGCATTCCTGAGTATTTAGTCATTTCAGCTAAAAGAGTGTCTCTATCATGAATGAAGAAAGCATTATATATGATTAGTATCAGAGCTAGTAGTTGGTCAAAAATGCCAGAAAGTTAGGTAAGACAGAAAAATCAGGTTATTGCAAACAGAGAACATGTCCCAGGAACCATAAGAAATTACCATAAAAAAAGAGATAATGTGAAGTGCACAATGTATATTAATGCTGGCTTTCATGCTTTCATTTAATACTTCTAGCTCCTTTTTTTGAGATAATTTGATATACATTGTACCGACTTTCTTATGAAACGAATTGATGTGGTCTTTCAAACAGACTTTGCTCTCAGACAATTGTCTCTCTCAGACAATTTATTTGAAAGAAACCCAGGGGTTTCTTTGTTACACACATGTGTACACATATATGTGCAGAAGTAGGTTACACAAGTTAAACAACGCTCATGATGAATCTGTTTCTCTTGCTTACTAAAAGCTTACTAAAGCAAGAATGGAAAGTAAAGCTACAGTACTTCTCCAAAGAAAATTCTCAATACTTTAATTCTGCTTATTGAAGAGAAATATGAGACTTGACAAGGGCTCCTTTAATCCATATTTAAATTATGGTGGTCAGTGGTGACAAACGCATTGAATGCAGTCAGACTGCAGTTTTTCTAAAGAGTCTCACAGATTTACTGCAACTAGGACAAGTCATGAGCATCTTAATCCAAGATACTTTGGCTTCTAAAGGCGTGACACACGGTGTAAGGAAAAAGCCACTAGATACCCCCATTTTTCCAATATATACAAACAAAAGTGATTCCAAAGGGAAAGGGTATGCCCTCTGCAATTATCCTGCATTTATATCTATCATATTCCAATGATCTGCGAAGTCCAGCTAATAAATTATCAGAGGTACTATGAAACAAGAGTAAAATAAAATATTTTCTGGGTTATAAAATGCTTACCTAAGTGTATACAGCATACTCATATTTGAGATTGATGTTGACTGCATTAAAACAGTCTAATTATTATAGTCTTAGAATGACACATGCTTTTGTGTCAGTCCTGGGCCACTGTTTGAAACAGGTCCCGAAAGCAAGATGGCTGATGTTTATGCACCAGATCTTCATCAAATATGTACCTTTGGAATGGACTCCACAGTAAATACATTTTTGCATTTCTTCCATACTGCCATTGAGAATCAAATATAACCTTGTATAACAACATGATGTCCCAAAAGAGTTTTCCAGAGTAAAGCAATACCTCAAGTGTATAGAGATCTCAGATTTCTAAGACTACATTTTAAGAAAGAGGATACACTTTACCTAAATGTCAGTGATGCCAGGAAAATTCTCCTATGACAAGTGTTTCTGCTCTCCTCTAGCCCCTACATTGCTTTAAAACCCAAACCCCTCAAATGTGCACGTGGGACACTAGTAATTATTTCTACCACCAAACTTGGGAGTGGTTATAATCCTACAGATGTAATCTCTCCATTCAGTGATACAATTCTATAAATGTTTGTTTTGGCATTCACCTGTGGAAGCCACATTGATAATGAAAAACTGAATTACTTGCTCCCATGATGGGTGTGGGCATCATGAGACCAGCAGATTCCTGTCAAAAGAGATTGCAAAATACTATTTTCTGTCTTTTAGAGTCACGTTGAAGATCATGGGAAAGAGGCAGAATTTTCCATAAGTTTCACTGTACAATTTAAATCTGGTAGGTTGCATTAGGATTTAAATTCTGCTTGACAGGTGTTAACACTACGGAAGAAGTAGCTGCCTTTGAAAAGCTATAAAGGCAGCATTTTTAGGAGCACTCAGCTAGTTTGAGGCTATGTATAAGATTACACTTTGGTCTGTCAGAAGAAACAAGATAACCAGTCAGGTCAACAGTACAACTACTCCTTGAGATTAGCTCAGGTCTCAGAAGCCACACTACTCTGTTTGCCGCCGTTACCTCCAGCTAACCGGCTCCATCTCTCAGAGTGATTGTCAAAAGGTCCCACAGAGATGGCTCTATGTCTGACTGGTTCTGAAACTTGCTCATTCAGTGCCACATGGAGGATCTTTACAACTGGTTTTAATGCAGTTTCAGCATCTCCACATCCTCCAAAGGAGACCAAGAACAGTTTCGGACAGTTGGACAGTGTTTGTGCATCCACATCCCTTAAAATATTTGTGTACCAGTGGCAGCATGAAACTCAGCAGACTGCAAACCCTCCATTCCACTAGCTGAGTAAACGTTCGTGCAGTGGCCTGCACTGCATTCAGGGCTGCAACTCTGCCAGCAGCATCCATTTCAACAGCTTAACTCAGGTGTGTCTGTAGGAGTGACCACAGTGTCAACACGCCTGTCAGTCCTTCTAAAAAGTCCACTTCCACACAGCTAAGTGACAAGCTCAATCAAGCTCAAACCAAGTAGCATACTGGTTAATAAGACAACTGTGTTTCTTGTAAGCTAGGCAGCTCTCTTATGGATGCTGGTTCCAGCTGTGCTCCGCACTCATATGCACTTAAATTTCAGGCCCTGGCTTTCTGTTCTAGACTTCTAAAAGCAGACACCTAGCTCTTTAAGGCAATATTACTGAAACTGCTATTGACAGTTTTTCAAACATCTACTTCTTTTAAGACTGTACAGAATAATCTGAACAGATTGAACACCCGTATTGCCCTATACATGCAGTTCTCCTTTCCCCAAAAGGTTATATAATTGAAATTAAAAAACTTCCTTCATATATAATGGTGAAAGCCTACCCTCTATAATGAAGAAAAAAAGCCCAACACTTATTCTATTCATTTATATTACCTTATTTTTATGTTTTCATAAAGGCTGTATAGATGTGACCAGCTACATGTATGTGTGTAGCTCAATTAAATTAAATGTCTGTTAAGACAACACAATTTTGAGATATATTATCCATAAAAGGAACCCTTGAATAGCATGAATAGACACAGCAGCACTACCTCTGTTCTTGAGCATCCAGATACAGAATATTAAATAATACAGGCATTAAAAAAAAAAGGCATTTTATATGAAAGAATTCCTTTTATGTCTACTTCTCTCTTACTGATTTATTATAGCCATACTTTAGGATCTCATGCCACCCTATATTTCAAAAGCCTTGCTGAGCTTGACAGCTCTGCCCTGTACAGTGCAAAGTTATGAAGAGCCTCTGGGCTGTTACTCTAATGTTTTTCTGCATTCACATCTCTCTTTTCAAATCCCATTTTAAAATTTAAATGTATATGACTGAACTGCTGTAGAGTAAGAAACTCTGCAGTATTCGGCAAAATCCTGACTCTCCAAAAACACAGAGTAAATGCACAGAAAATGTATCAGAGCTAGTAAAGGTCTAGCACTCCAGATGCCAAACAAAGATTTTAGGACAAGAACCACAAGCGAAAGGAAGAAGAGGGAATTAATCTGGCTTCTGTTCTGTGAAAATAAACGAAAAAATATGAACTTGCTTTCTAATTTCTTGCTTTCTTAAGCATCATACTTTTAATATCATGCTCCTAATGAAAGATTAGAAAGTGAAAAGAAGAAGAAAACAGAATTCTCTGACTCTCCAAGCAGCAAAGGGGTTTCATCCAACATCTGTTCTGTAACGCACAACCGATTTTAATAAATATGTTATCAGGAAGTCTATGAGTAAACACAAGCAACTAGCAAAGCTGACCAAGCATCACCATGGCTGAAGTCTTTGAGGTTACTTCAGGGGTAAATATGGTCATGGGGCAGATTCTGCCACATCTGCACAACAAACTGCTAAGTGAGCTTCCTCAGCCTTTGCAAGAAATCTCAGGTTTGGCTGCACAGCCCTAAAGCTGTTCCCAGACATGGTTTTTCCTGTTTCTGCACAAACAGAAAACTCTAATGGTTGGAGACATCTGTTACAACGTCCTCCTCAAAGCAGGGACACCTGAGATCAGGCCATTTATGACCAGGAATCATGAACAAATATGAGGAACTCCTTAGAAACAATAATAAAATTTTTAAACCCCCAATTCCTAACATCCAAATTAAGACTCAGCCAAATTAAGATCTGCAGCCTCATTTCAGTCAGTAGCACTCACAAGTTTTCATTAAAAATATATGATTTTTTCTTAAAAATACATGAGATAAGGTGGAAAATAATCACATAAAAATTTCTAGCTGTAAGACGAAAACTTTAAAGGGGAGAAAAGAAAAGAAAAGAAAAGAAAAGAAAAGAAAAGAAAAGAAAAGAAAAGAAAAGAAAAGAAAAGAAAAGAAAAGAAAAGAAAAGAAAAGAAAAGAAAAGAAAAGATTCTGCCTCAAAAATGCAATTCTAACTGCCCTGGTTTTGTTTTGTTGTTAGGGGTTTGTTTTGTTTTCTTTTTTTTTTTTTTTTTAAATACCTGTTGGCTACAAAAATAATACATCAGGTTAAAAGTATTCTGAATGAGATGAGACAGTCTGAGCTCCCAAGGAATACCAACACCCTGTAGAAAAAGTAAAGGAATAGTCCTAAAGCAGTGCAAATGAGGTAAAGTGATCTGACACAACACTCCTGCCTGAAGAAAATGATTCTACCATATTTTGAAGCGTTAGCATTTTATTCCATGGAGTTTTGAGAGCTTTGCCTCTGTGATTCTCTGCAGTGCTGCTAAATCAAGAACAAAAATTATGTATATACATATATATACTTCATACATATTATGTAATATGTTCTCATACATGTTACATAATTTACAGACATATGGAGATGCTCTTGAGACTGATCCTGTTCATTCATGCACACCACATTTTGGCACTGACAAAAAAGGAACTGCTCAGATGTTACAGTGTGAAGCACTCACTCTGTTTTTCTTTTTTCATTTTTATAGACAAGCCTGTCAACAGATAGAAGTGATTATAATTTTCTCAATCAAACAAGTTCTTTATCCTTTTGTTTGTTTATGCAATGTTTACAATACACAAGATAATAAGTTGTTTCAAAATAGAAAAAAAAAAATTACTTCTATTTAAATATCCCCCAGACAAACTACCTAGGAAAATCTCCAAATGAATAGAAAGTTTCATTTCTGCCTGACAGATTTTGCCTAAGAACAGACGTCTAGATGCTGAACATCTCATTATTGACATATAGGTCTGGGACATCATAGAGCTTCTGTGTTTTCTTCATTTAGGGCCAAGAAAAGATGCCTCAGTCATTTGGAAATTATCATTCCTTAATCATTTATCAGCAGCAATTAAAAAAAATCTTGTGGCAAAAATAGGCAGCTTAACATTTACTGAAATAAATAAATAGTCATCAATTACTTCCAGAAAGCCTAATCTACATTCAATTAAATTCAACTGGTGTATTGGCGTCACATCATGACAACAGCCTACAGTAAAATCCCTCTACCCAACACCTAGAGGCATTGTGTATCAAAACCACTTTCTGACTGTTTTTTGATTATTTGCCTTTTTCAGTGTGTTGTTCTCCAAAAAGTCTATTTTAGCTACTCCTCAGAGGCTCTGAGGAGAGTTTCTGATCAGAAGCTTCACATATCTCAACATGTTTTAACAGATGCAATACCTGTATTAGACTTACATAATTTAGACTAAACTTTCAAAAGCAGCCTTATAAATTGAGTGTGCAAGTGTATAATAAATAAGACAGATAAATGTAGCACATTTCAACTGCATACAATGTGAGGATTTTGGTTATTGCAGCAACTGGTCTTCAAATGTCTGTCTCTGTGTGAATTTTTTCAGTCATAGAGAGTAAATACAATTTCTGAATACGTTCTCATTGGATGCTTTCAGTTTGCACAACCTTCCCATGCAACAGTAAAGCAATGGCTAGTACCTGACTAGACAAAGAAAATACTTATCAAAATACAAGAATTAAATTGATGTCTTAAAGCAAGAGCTCAAGGAAAGAGATGCAAGCTTAAAAACATTTAGGGTAGAACTATACAAGCACTCCATGGAAAGTTTAGGGATGAAGAAGTTACCACTCTCATTGCTGCTTTGAGGACAGAGCTGAGGGAAGGCACCAACCCTGACAGCTGTACAAACCATGGGGATCCCCAGAAGGGCACACCCTTGCCCCCATGGGCAATCATGCCCCCTTCCCCACTTTCAGCAGCTATGCTACCTTTCTACTCCTTTCTCTCTACAACACGTGGATCCCGTACAAGGCAAGATCCATCACTGCAGCAGATCAGTAGCAGCTGTGCTGTAAAACCTGGATCTCTTCATTTGTTTCTGACTTCACTGTTTCCCACAACATCATCTGTATAAAGCCCCCAAGGCCAGACAGCCATGACATCCAAAGGAAGATGAACAGTTTTTTAGCCTGTCAGACACTTGCTGTGCAAGTTTGGAGGAAAAAGGTGACCAATAAAGCATGGATACTGTGCTCAGACCTTTACAAGCAGACAGGGCCCAACATAAGCGAAGATGGTAAATTTGCTCTGTAGCTGATTTGGTTGAACAGGTGAATCTTGCATTATATCCTCCCAGGAAGCCTTTTCCTGATTAAATGTGAACAGGAATTTAAAAATCAGTGGTGCTGACAGGCTGACAAAATCCAAGCAGTTAAACCAAGTGACTTAGCTGAAAGTCTAGCATTCTTTTTTTCTCAAATCAGAGAATTCCTGTATTACAGTTTTCCTAACACTAATACGGTTCTTTGAAAACTGCCTCTGCATGTCTGTAAACCACACAACTATGTCACTCCAAGTAAGGGACATGGTTTCTAACCTTCAGTTCCAGTGCCATACAATACCAAAAATCATTGACCTATCAGTGTTACTCAGTTATTGCTCTCTATCCTCTTGCACATCTTCAGTGGTCATCAAGTGCAGATACGAGTTCACAGTAGCTGTAAAAGGCACACTGTGGCTCACCCCACCACAAAACTTCTGTCCCTTAAGACATCAACTCTCCTGGGATCTCTGTTTTAATGTAGAAAAAAAAGAGGCCTTTTTATGACACTGTATGTACTCACACAAATTACCTGTGTTGTCTGATCCCAAGCTTCATCACCAGTAAAATGAGGCCATAATACCTACCTACTAAATGTCATTTCTCTAGCACTTTGTAGATGAAAAGTACTAAGGCTAATACAGCTGGAGGAGAAATCCTGTTCCTTCTGACTTCTACCTTCATATTCTGGGCACTGGAGATTACAGCAACTTAATATTTCAAAACAGCAGAAAACTAATTCCATAATTTTCAGAGACGTAGATAATGAAAACTTATATGGATGGATCTGTTTGATTATCAGCCCAATACTTCCCTTTGATAACTATTCATGTCAAGCCCATATGAACAGATATTTACAAACATATACATGTACATATCTTTCTTTCATGCTATCTCCCATGTATTTTTCTTATGTGATAAAATACATATATATATAAAATACATATATAATATATAATAATAATAAATACAATATATAATAATATATATGTAATACATATATATAGTCTACAAGCAAATCACCAAGAATTTATCAAACTATTGTCTGAAAAAAAGGAGAAAGCATAGAGATGGAGCTCTTCAAGTTAACTAAGCTTGTGGAAAGCGTAACCCACAAGTTCCTCACTGAAGTGTGGAAGAAAGCTCATACATAGTCTAGTCTTGCTTGTGGGAGAATTTCCTGTGCAGCGGTCAACCTCAAACACACTGTTACTACGTTTGACATGTCTGCAGTATCTCATAATGCTTCTGTAGGAGTCCACTAAAGTACGTATTTATGAGGGCTTTAAACTCTTACTGAAGAATCTGCTAGTAGTTGTGAAGTCAAACCTCCTGCTTTTCACCTCACTGAAGACATTCAGCTTTTAATGTAAAGCAGACTAAATCGAATGAATGCTAAATACTGCAATACTTGGGAGAGGCAGAATTCTAGAATCAATAGGTTGCTAATTAATTTCTTTGAGGGTTTTGTTTTCTACATGAAGGAAATACTTTCATTTTGAGCAACTTCTTTTATCCATGTGACTTTCTAGGTCTTGTTATACTTTAAAGCACTAGAAATTTTCTCTACTTCAGGTATCCAATAAAAAAGGAAATGCTTAACTGCACTTCTGCCGTGCAAAATTTGGAAGTCAGACCAAATGGTGCTTAGCTACTGACAAGAGAACAGCCTTATACACATTTAAAGAGGGGGAGAAGAGCAGCAGCAAAGTGCTCTGTATTAGTAAGTTCTGTGTGAAGCTGTTCGTCAGGCCAGAGGCCCTTTGGGATTATTGAAAAGCAACCTGTAAGAGAGCAGCTGCCACTCTGCAGGCTGGCAGGAGGTTCTCATTGTTTTATATTGTCACTGATGGAGTTAACCAACTGGTCATTGAGAGGTAGCTGAGATCTGCTATTCATGTCTTTGTCTTACAGGTGAATTAATTAATCTCACCATGTCTCTTTCACCTAGAAATGAAAGACAGTATCAAAAAGCCACAGCTAAATAAATACTCTACCAAAACAGCCTCTACAGGGTTAAGCAGCACTTTCATTGTCTCTGTATGCATCTTCTATTTTTCCTGATGAAAGCTGTGAATGTGTAAGCACACACTTTCTCTTGAACTCACTTTTTTTGGCATGTTTGCAGCCTCTGTGGTCTGTGTGAAGGTAGTGGAGAAGTGAGGTGTGTTGGAGTAAAGGAATAGGGCAGGTAAGCTGGCAGACAGAATAGCTCATGCCGTTTCACTCAAATCACTCAATAACACCTACTACGGCCTCAAATTGGACTAGCATTGCCACAGAACTCAGGGTTTCTCATATAGGTTTGAGATTCTGCATTTTATTAATGTTCTGTATATACTGCATTATTTATCACTTACAACTCTTCCCAATAAATAGAAAAAAAGGGAGACACAAGAAAAAATTTATTCCCGTAAAACAGGAATTCCAAGACTACAGACTTTTTGCTAACCCAAGGCTCTTAAAACTCTTAAGCTTGTTTTCTTTTCCCTCTCCAAATCTAGGGGTTAGCTTAAAAAAGCTCACACAAGATTAAAGAAACACTGCTTTCATTACAAAACAAAGTTCTTAGTAATTTTTAGTTTCCAGATATTACTGCTATTAAAATCCTTTAATATAGTACCGCAGTTGGCTAGAAAAGTGGTAGAATTTTCAAATCAAAAAAAGGCGGATGCTCTTGAAAACAGAAGTAAAACTCCAAATCAATAAGAATTTTTGATTCTCTGATAAAACTAACCAATTGTTCCAGACAAAGAGATAATTTTAAGGAAAATATAATTTAATCATAATATATTTTTAGTATAATATATAATTTAATGCTGTATTTTCTCTCAGATTTGAAGAGGAAGTCAGTCTGACCTTACAGGATAAAACTGGGAGAGATGGCAGTGTCATGGCATTGTTGAACTACTTAAAATCTTTCTATACCATTCTGGGCTGCCTTCTCTTTTTCAAGGAAGACAGAAAAAAGTCAGTGTAAAAGTTCATTTCGTATAATATGTTGGTAAAAGAACTAGTTACCCATTGCCAGAAAAGCAACTGAAGAAATTTTTCTACCTCCTGAATGTTTGCCTTCCTCATGGCTCAATAACTAGAATAGACGAATTCTGAGTGAGGTCCTTACCTCTCCTCTCACATTGCAAAGTTGATGGGAAGAACCAGAACTGTGTAAAACTCCCAGTTTTGCCTAAGAAGCAGTGGCTTCCCCTTCACCATCTCAGATCTCAATGCACACACAGGAAGTGGCGTGCAGAGAACCCAGGGGAAGAACCGTAATTTACAATGTCATCCTCTCCACTGTCTTCACCACCCAGAAGTTCCCAAACCTGACCAGGGAAGTTTTCAGTCTTTGAAGGAGGTCAGCATACAGGGAATGGAGCTATTGGAGCTGAGCAGTCGCCTTCTCACAGGCTGATCTTTATTTCATGGGCTAGTGAGGACTGCATGGTCTTTCTGTAGTTCCCTGACCAACCACACCCCTGGCTCATTACAGTACTTTAGCGAGCTCACTGAGCCCTGTTTCTTACCTGCACAAGACACATAGTGGGTGACTTTTCACCCACTGAACTGAAGTGAGTGACTTCAGTTGTGTCCTTTAGTAAAAACTGCTATATGGATGTGAAAAAGTGGCAGTGATATACTCTCAGTAAACCCAGAGACTGGAATTTAGGTTTTATAGCTTTAACTTTCAAAATAAAAAGGCAGCAGGAACTATGTACAGTTTTTCAAGCCCCACAATGTATACCAAAATAAAAGCTTCTGTCAGTGGATTTGTAGGTACTTCTAACAATAATGTGGTTTGGACAATTACATCTTTAAACATTAGGTGGACATACATGCTCTTCAGTTTATTGACATTTCCTGAAGTTGTTTAGGGTTTTCAGCATAAAAATTCAGTTATCCTTTTAGTATATTCATAGAATCATAGGATGTAAAGGGGTTGGAATGGAGCCTAAAGATTCTCTAGTCCCAACTTCCTCTCCCATGGGCAGTCACACCTCCCAGCAGACCAGGCTGCTCAAGACCTTATCCAGCCTGGCCTTGAACAGTGCCAGATTTGGGGCATCCAGGACCTCCCTGGGCAACCCGTTCAGGTGTCTCACCACCTCACGGTGTCTTCCTAATGTCTTCCTAATTTTTGCCCCTCTCTCAATTTCCTTTTTTTCTTTCCCATTTCATCTGCAGTTTAAGTAGTCTGAAAACTTTCAGGTTTTTGACCAGATGGGGAGAAAGGGTCAACAGAACGGAGCAGAGTTTTAGTTTGGGATTTCATTAAGGATATATCTTAAAATTATTTAAAAGGTGAGAAAGCTGTGCTGCCATGAGCTTCTGAAAAAATCCAGGGAGGAAAAAAAAAAAAAAAAAAGCACTCCTGGCCAAATCCAGGGGAAAAAAGCCCTCCTGGTCAACAGAAATATCAGGAAAACTGTAAAAAAAATTAGCTGATGATCTTCAGTCTTAAGCTGTGCAAAGGGAAATATAGGCTAGATATCGGGAAGAAGATTTTTCATGGAAAGAGTGATAAAGTACTGGAATTGTCTGCCCAGGGAGGTGGCAAAGTCACTATCCCTGGACATGTTTAAAAAAAGATTGGATGTGGCACTCAGTGCCATGGTTTAGTTGAGGCATGGGTCAGACTCGATGATCTTGAAGGCCTCTTCCTACCTAGTGATTCTGTGATTCAAAGTGGTTTATAACACCTAACACATCACATATCATGTGAATCAACAGGCAGGTATGGCTCCAATTTTACTACAGGGTAAGGATAAGGTTTGACTGGACTGGACGATAGAATCACAGCACGCATGGACAATAAAAAGCATAAAAGTAACACACATGATACTTTACAAATCCAGGGAATCTGCACTTCCTGATATGTATCAATTCACTAAGCATACACAAATCTCTGGGAAATTATATAACCAGCTTGATACACACATCTTTCAGCCTTGTGTGGCTGTTGTTGCTTTTATCTTCTAATGACGCAGTCTGGTTTGGTGGTTCTTTCCTCCATTTCAAAAGATTTTGCCAAGGGACACTACAGTAGCAGCCCTACATGCACGGCCAAGATATTTCTAGATTGCTCCCCTAGCGTTATTTTTAAAGCAAGCCCTTTCTGTGTTTTTCACAAAGTTAGGCTGTATTAATTGTGACTGGAAGCAGAGGAAGCCTGCCCAACACATGTGAATATTGTCTATGCCATGAAAAACACCTGAGTAACAGCTCCCACCACCAGAAATGAACTGAGTTGTAATGCACTGGCACAGGCAGAAAGAGATTTCACATGTGCTGGGAGGTCTGTTCAAGCCTTGCTTGGTTGTGCAGTAAATTGGAGAGGGAGTGCTTTTGTAGCACATATTGCTTTCCTCTCTCATCAAGAGGAAGGTGATTAAAACTGACATAATTTTGCAGCTAGTAAAAAATCTACAGCCAGTTTTGCAACACAAAAAGCAGGGAACTAATGGCTATCTCAAGCCACCAAACTTTCTCCTGGAACACTGTTGAGCCACCTCTTACAGAAGGCATAGAAGAAAAATTGTCCATGGCGCATAACTGAAAATCCTCTTAGCTAGGCACCTGAAGATTTTATCTCACTAGCTGCTCTGTCAGTTCTGTGGGTTTACAATTGCCTTCTTTTAATTTCAAAAGAATTGCTGTGAGAACACTGCATAAAAGAACATGGCGCTATGCAATTAACAGAGCACAGAAGGAAATACTGAAAATTACTCTATACAAAGATTTTTGATAAGAGTACAAACCAGAACAGGAATAAAGAAAAATATATTTGCCTAATCACTGCTTTATAAAAAAACATATTGGAAGTGAATGTAGCTAAATTTAGAAATTAGCACAATTTTTAATTAGCAGCATGCTTCTCTATGTTGCATGCCTATGCACTTTTTGGAACAAAAGTTCAGTGTTGACCATCTCACATGGAAATGTTATTTTAAAGGCCACATTTTAAATGTGACAGCTTTTCTGTATTGTGTAAACACCTTTTCTGTATTGCAGCTTCTAGCATAAACTCAGATTGTGAGTAAAACACCACCGGAGAGAAATTGTGAGGTTTCACCTTCCATGAGTAACAGGATACAAAACCCACCCATTGCCCTGCTCTGGTACAACATTCTCTACCTCTTCGCCAACCAACTCAATGGATTACTTTAAAAATTGTATTTAACCTGCACTTTACTTTTAACCTTGCATTTTGCTGCTTCTTTTTAGCCACAAGGAATTATGACCAAAAGGTTGACTGTGTTTCCCAAATGTACTGTCAGGTTGGATAAGCAACGTTTTCTCTATGCATACAAAAAATAAGACATTTGATTAAAGAACTTCTAAAAAATTAAGATGTTGTCCTACTACCATAAGAACTGCAGAAAATATCAGGCAGTGTTGACATTTTGCATATGCTACGATATCCTGTTGGTTGCTCTAAAATGAACAGACAGTGGCAAAAGCTACTGAACACTCAACATTGGAAGGCTGGTGTTGAGATGTATGGTTTTGAAATGGTAGACGTTGCATAGATTTCTCTGCGTCCACATGTGTACACTGCCTATGTGAACAGTCTGAAAGCCCACACCAGGAGAACAGCTCTCCCCTGTCGCCTGCTGCTGTCGCGATAGCGTGCAACCCCGGAGGCCGCAGCGCCCGCTGCGGGGTTTTTGCCCGGCTGGCGGTCCCGAGCGATCGGCGGGCAGGACCGCA
>VZSE01006402.1:194065-226955 GCA_013398275.1 Promerops cafer
GGGCACGGAGCGGGAACAGCCGAGCCGCAGCTCTCCCGGCTCTCCCGTCCGCCGCTGCAGGTACGGACGGAGTCGCGCTGCGGAGCCGTGGCTGGCGGATGTGGTGGCGCAGGTGGTCCCCTGTGGGGGCCGGGGGCTGCGCGGAGCCCGAAGCCGTCGCGGGCTACACCGCCCTCGCTTCCCGCGGCCGGAGGCGAGCGGCGGCAGGGAGTCCTCCCGTCGGGACGGGCTTGGTTCGGAGGAAGGGGAGCGCGGTGTCTCCGGAGGACCGGCCGTCCCGGCCGAGCTCGGGCTGCAGGCACCCGAGCGCCCCTCGCCAGACCTGCGGCCGCAGGGTACTCGCATGGAGCTCTGGGTGTCCCGCAGCCGCCGGAGCGGGCGCGGCGCCGGCAGAAGGCCGTGCCTCCGAACTGGCGTCTGCGGCGGGGCGCAGGTACGTGGAGAGGGACGCGGATCTCCCGGGCCCGCCGGCGGCACTCGGCTCCCTCCCGCCGGTGTCCCGGGACGAGAGGGTGGTTCTGCTCCTCGACCGGAGAGTCGAAGTACTGAAAGTCACTTTCCTGTTAAAGCAGTGGTTGCGCTAACGCGAAACAGGTATCGTGTTAGCTGGAACGTGTTTGAGGAGTGAGTGAACGGTAAGGATCAAAGAACAAATTTCTCTCATGCAAATAATGGGGAAAGGGACAAAGCCACAGGCAGACCCTGCCGTGGTGCTCAGATGTGGTGTAAGGTAGATGCTTTCATAGGGCAGCGACTGCGTTTTGCAGCTGGCCATTGGTAAGATGTACTGTTTGATTACATATTCAGTTATGTTCAGCCCTGTGCAGATCTCTGAAATATCTCTTCCTGCCGATACTGTCAAACACGCTGCTTTTTACTCTCACTAGTGGCTCCTCCACAATATTTAACTGGATTCTTTCATTCCTATGACAGGAGTTGAGCCATAAAAAAATTTCCGAAGTCCGTGCTCTCACTGAGCAAAAACTTATAAACAATTCAACATTTTAAATGTTTTACTTCTTTTTTATCTCTGAGCTACTTTAGTAATTTTTTGTTGGGTTTTTTTTTTGGTTGGTTGGTTGTTTTTTTTTGGTTTTTTTTTTTTTTGTTTGTTTGTTTGGTTTTGTTTTTGGTTTTTTTTTTTTTTTGTGTGTGTGTGAGCTAGTATTTATTCTGTGCTAGTGAGTTTGAGACATTTATGATACAGACCACTATTGACACCTTCATCTTTAATTCAGCAAAAAGCTGTCAGAGACTTTGCACTTGCAGCCCATGGTTTGCTGGAATCTCTTGATTTTAATTTTTGTATTTAGAAGGAACCCTTGAGCACAGTGAGGCTACACTGCCAGTCAAATTTCCCTTTGGCACTGCTTCAGTTTAAACCCACTTAACTTAGTTTTTCAGAAAACTTCTTTATATAGTAGAACTAGGACAAAAGTATTTACCTGCACATGTATTCAGAGACACTTGGTTAATTTAAAGAGGGGATTTGTTTCTAGATTATTTCAAGACAGAACTTTTACTATGAGAAGTAAAATACCCTCTCAACTAATCTATAAAAAAGTTTGTGTAACTTTTAACACAGAGAAGAGTCTGAGTCCATGTGTGGTAGGTTTGGTTAAAAACAGGAGAAAAAAATCATCCTTCTATACCATCTGACTAGCCCACATCTGTGCTGAATAGTCATAACCTTTATTTTATTCTGCAGTATTTGACATGTGGACTCTATCACAAGTGTCACAGTTGTGTGTAGCCATTATGTTTTTTAATGCTTCCTGCATCTGGTTTGAGTAGGAGTAAAGAAAAGTTAGATAGGCAGTTATAATTAGCCCAGTATATGCTTGAATTCTCTTGAATGTAAATAAAACTTTTCTTCATATGGAATGAGTTTCAAACCTTTAAAATCAAGACAAGATTTTTCCTATTGAGTGACACAAGGTAAGCGCTGTTTTCAAGGTAGCAGACTAGCCCTTGTAGGCAATAGCATAACAGTATGTACAAAAAGAAACCTCTTAAGTATCTTTGTAGCTGTAAAGGCTGATTACTAATGCATTAGCACTATGATTGACCTCAGATTTTGGACTCTTTGCAAGTAGTGGTGGCAGCAGGTTTATGCCTTTTTTTTTGGATTTTGTAAAGCAAACAGGCTGCTTTAAATATTTGCAGAACACTCTGCAGTTACAGAAGAGTTTCTATCCTGCTAATAGAATCGGGATTTTTGCTTTGAGGTGATGTGTGTCACTGTATTGGGATGCTTGGCAAAAGAACAAGCCAGTATTTTCCTTAGCTACAGGAGGAAGCCCACTCCGTGCTTAGTTTTGAGTGGTTCCTTATCTTGAAGTTTCTCTTTCTTTTTGTTTGACCAAGTTATTCCAAGAAATGAAGCAAACTGTCCTCTTTTTGGAGATTTCCTAGAACTCCAAAATCTTAGATATGGGAATGACATTTGTTCTGCTATGTGCAGTTGTTTGGGTTGTTTTTCTATTTCTTAGTGCAAGAGTATTGCATGAAGGAGCTGTGAACAGAAGGAGAAGGCACAGGGCTGGAAGAAAGTGAAGAAATTATGACTAAAAGCTAAATTCTTGTCTAAATTCTAATTGTGGTCTTAGCTAGTGATTCTTTGTGTTCTTTTCATTCATTTCAGCAACCTACATGGCTATTGTGTCTCCTGAGGAAACAGGTAGTTAAGCAATACTATTTCTCCTTAAAAATCAATAGGGAAGACAGTCAGGTTCTGTCCAGAAAAAGAAGGCACAGCATTTCCTCACATGGTATGAGAAGTAGCACGTCTAGAGGGTGGGAAGAATTACAGGATGGGCAGAATTGAGGAATTCAAGCACAGTTTTATTCTTGGCAGTTCAAAACCCACAATAAAAGTAAAGTTCAGTGAAGAATAATTCTGGGGATTTGGTTGTTCTTTGAGGAGGCTGGGAGCAGAAGGGAAAGAAATTTGCCTCTACAGGATAGGTGAACTTTATGTCTCTTGTGTCTTGGTCTTCCCTCGCTTGTTAGTGATGCTGTGCAGTTGGCAGATGAACAGATGCTGTGAGAACTTTCCATCAGAGAAAGGTTAGTGGTAGGAGGAATGTCTTTATGGGAATGAGCAATGACAAGTTTGAGAATAGGGCAGAAGAATTAGTTCTTAAATTTGACATTTGTTTTTAAAGAGAGACCTGATACTAAATTATAGGGTGGTACCATCCTACGGTTTGTAGATCTTCCTTCTCTGGATTTCGTCTTTTGCTGTCTGTTTTCAATGTTAGTAGATGTGTTGATACAAATTTTATAATCATGTTAGCTGTTGTCTTTTAAAAGGAGTTACATCTTTCTGTTTTGACCCAACAAAAAGTGAGTTTGTAGCAATGTCTATTTTGTCTACTCATATACAAGCTTAGAATGCATGTCCACGGATCAGGGCAGCAACAAAATGGGTCTGCCTGTGACACCAGTGTTGATGTTTCTTAGCAAGGGCTTCTGGTCTTCACAGGTTTTACACTTCTTTTTTTCTTCCCTTTTTGTTTTGGCCACAACAGAGAAATGTAATTTTTTTTAAAAAGGACAATGGCTAACTTTATTGTAACAGTAGTATCAACACATCTACTAAACTTGAAAGCACACAGCAAAAGACAAAATCCAGAGAAGGAAGATTTACTGACTATTTTCCGCATAGTAGAAATCTTCATTTGGTGAAATAATTATTCTCTCTCTCTCTCTCTCTTCTTTTAATACCTTTCACCTCATTTATTTAATCAGGTTTTGACTTCATTAAATTTAATCTATTGTGGACCAAAGATAATTTTAAAAATTTTTTCCTAAATGTGCCTTTAGTTCAAGTGTTGTGTGTGATTGCTGAGTGTCTCACAACAAACTGATTAGATTTCACAAAACCTGCAAGACTTGGGTAAATAGTAGGGTAAATGCAGTCAGATGTGTGTTCTGGATATCCCAGCTCAGTTTGATATCCTTTCAGTGACTGTTTCTGCAGCATGGCAGGGAGCTTCTCATCACACCTGTTGTTCTGTCTTCGTGTATTTCATCCTGGCTATTCAGAAAACAAGGTATTTGTAAAAACTTTGAAAGAAGTCTGGTACCTGCTTTACACAGGAAGTGTAGGCTTGATAAGGAGTTCTGTTTTCTAGGAGATCTTTCAGCAAAATAACTCTTTCAATACAAAATAACTCTTTTTGTTACTCCTGTAACATCTGCAGCAAGCAGTGCAAAGTCTGTCTTTTCATGTACTACAATTACTGATTTCACAGATCATAGTCCTTTGAATTGACAATACAAGGTAAAAAATTTTAAAAACTTTTGAGAAGAAAACCTGTTGAGCATATAGCTAGTAAATATTGTTAATACAAAATCAAATTTCTTTAAGAAAGTCAGTGAAATAAAAAACTACACTTGTGTTTGGCAGTAACTGATTATCCGTTGAGATTTGATCTGGTAGGGTGCTATGCACCAGTCTTTCCACAGACTTGGTTAGCAGAATTAGCCCTGACATTAAGAGAAATTGGGCCAGTACTTCCTGCAGCAAAATACAAGAAGCAGTTGTCCTTATAAACAGTATTCACAAATTTTCCAGATAACCAGGAGATGAAAATTAGAGGCTAAAATATGTAAGATATTTAAAACAGAGCAAATGAGCAGTGAACTGTTATGCTCTGAATGCATTTAAAAGTTTCTTTAAAATTAGTATAAAAAAAGAAAAAAATGAAACTCATAAGACTGGAGTCCAATTTCAATATTTGCACTATTTTAAATAGATACAACATTATTTGCTACTAGTAAAATGCCTTTTTTTCTTGAATGCATGCCTAATACACAAGGTGCGTTTAGAAATCTGTTGACGGAGACCTTATGGCCACAAAATCTTGTTTTAATTAACTAGTATGGTTTGGGGGGGGGGGCAGAAAAGATATTTCTTCCTTTTACTGTGTACATGTGCATAACCCACTTCAATACATTATAAAATTAATGAGAAAATTTCAATCCATTGCAGTTTTTTGGTATAAAATCTATGCCTAAAATATCTCTTTTATAGGTTTCATTCTTTTATTTTAGAATTTAAGAATTCAAATAATGGTAACTTATTTTATTATAAAACAAAAAAAACCAAACAAAAACTAAACAAAGACTAAGTCAATATGTTTTCTGTAGATTTTCTCAAGTAGAACTTAAAGAGTAGGTAGCGTCATATAAGCAATAAAACATCATGAGATTATTTTCAAAATCCACTTAAAGATTAGCTTGCCTACTGTGTAGATGTTCTCCAGTTCAGTGCTGTTTTAGGGGAATCTTTCTGTTACTGGGCACAACAAATAATGCAATTCATTTTTTCGGCTAAATTAGTCGTGCTCAGATATCGGAGAACACTTACTGTTTGTAAACACTCAGGTTTATAAACGGGACAGGAAAAAAAATTTACTTTTTCTTTTTTATTGTGTTGGTCTTGATGTGTTACCCCTCAGAGACAAGTTCAGCACTTCTTCTCCAGCAGTGGCTGTCCAAGGAATCCTCCATCACAAGTGACCAGCCACTCTGAGTCTTCTGTAGTGATGCCTGTTGTATCCTTAGATTGGATTCAATATGTATCTACCAGCCACACTACTTGTAGACCCCAGAAACCTCTATTCTTTAGAGGCTGTTGGGTTTAACCTGTTGAGCAGAGGGATGTGTTCTTTAACCTGTTCTGCATGAGGAAGAGTAACTACCATGGGCTGTCCACATAATTTTACTGGCTAATCATGGTGAATCTTTCCTTTTTCCTGTGATTCTTCTTCAGAATTGCCAATCTACTACCTTTTAAAGCTCCACATTAAAAAAACAGAAAATACAAGAAAACACAAAATTCCGTCAACAATTTCTGTGTCCCCAGCATTTCATCACTGATGCACCTTAACTTCCAATAAGTTGTATCTTTCCCAGCAGTGTCTGCAATGTAGGTCTTGACATGAAGGGGAAGAGAGGCAGCACTGTAGTAGATATTAGACAGCTTACTATGCAGTGAACTGAAAATGTCTGAGCTCAAAACTGAAAACCAAAACTTTCTTGGTTTGGCCTGAGGCAGGATTAAACATACTTAAAAGTCAGAAACTGAGATCAACCCTGGTTAATTTGCAGATTTTTTCCAATAAAGATGATCTTGACACAGTAGGGAGCTTTACTTAATCAGTGTTTCTTAGACCTACTTAGAAACATGCTGCTCACAGCAAGCTATTTTAAGAACATTTTAAATTGCATGAACACATTCGCAAGACACCTGCCCCTGTAAGAAGTTACCCAGGAATAGTAATTAACACCTTGATTTAAAGTGCAACAGAGAATTTCAGATAGATAGGTCAGGAACAGTAAAATGAAACAGAAAATAGCACGGAATAGTTGATTTCATAAGTAGATTAATTTAGAAAATGTTTTTCTGCAAAATCTTGAAAGAATAATGATGTGTTTTCAACTCTCCAACTCCTTTTAAGACAGATATCTATTCCAACCTTTTATTAATTTGTAACCAGGTGTAGTTGTGGAAGTCCTAGCCTGTAAACTAGTAAATTGTTGTTGTGTCAACAGTAACAGACAGCAGACAGCAGACAACAGTTTGTGGGTAACACAAACATATTTCCATAATGCTATGGCTAATATGAACTAATCATAATGCAAAGGTAAGGACGGATATTGTATGCCTCTCTGAGGACTATAGTGCAGTAATTTGCCTTACAACTTCTGAGCTTTCCTGTGTTGAGGAATCAGTGTCTGGTTTCTACACTGAGTGGAAAAAATGGGCTGAATAATTTGGACAGTTGACAGCCTGTGGGCTACAGAACAATTTATACCTCATGTTGTTGTGATTTATTTTTCTAGACTTAGTGGTTAATTTGGTAGACTGGGGAGAAACTGCAGGTCAGTAACTAATGCCACTATATGCCTAAAAGTCCTCTTCTCCAGTCCGAGTGAAACACACAGGATAGAAATAACAAAAGGCTTAAAGACTCTTGACCAATTACTGTGTTCTGCTTTT
Source organism: Promerops cafer (assembly GCA_013398275.1). NCBI lineage: Eukaryota > Metazoa > Chordata > Aves > Passeriformes > Nectariniidae > Promerops > Promerops cafer. Next base: position 201,078 of record VZSE01006402.1, read on the forward strand.
GGCTCCATACATCCTTTGTTAGTTACCATGACCTATTGATGAGAGAGAGGGTTTGTTATGTACTTGTTACATATTTGTTCAGACCCAGCTGCGTCCAGCGTATCACGGTGCATTTAAATACAATTTTACACACCAAAGCCATTGTCATTACCATGTCCTGTGACCATTCAGCATGAGCATCCTACACCATCACATACAAAGTGGGAATATCCTTTTAGGACAGCAATAATAAAAAAGTTATTTGTATGAACAGGACATTGTGGGCAACTCTTCCATGCTGCTACTGCACATTTGAATTTTTTGATTGTGCCTGCTTCTCTTAATCTGTTTGGACAAATAAAGGAAGTATAACCTAGGCTGTTTCTTTGCCAATAGAGAGCATACAAATATTAGCTGGCTTACATTTTCACAAAACAGCATTTACCTTTGCTGTTCCACTTAAGAGTGTTATCTGTCATTTATATCAAACTTTGCTCCAACTGAAGGATGATAATCTTATTAAACAATGCATTCAAGTGCTATCCATTATATCCCCTTTACTGTCCATGTATGTACTAGCAGTATACAAGATACTCTTGAAAAAAAAATCACACCCATTATTTTCATTATTAAAATGCTGTTAAAATTACTCTTCCAAGGACAAAGCTAAATTTACTATAAACTTATAGAATGCCCTGTTCCTATTTAAAGATTGCAGAATTTCCCATCATTGCTGACATCTATTCTAGCAATTATTTTAAGATTTTTTTTGCATTTGGCTATGTATGAGCTAACTGACCTCATCAATTGTCATCGGAGAAAAAGAACTATTCAGAAGACCTGAATTACTTCATGTTTCTTTCTTTTTCTTTTGATTTGATTTGATTTTTGGTTTGGTTTGGGGGTTTTTTGTTTAGTTTTTTTTTTATGGCAACCTACTATTTCCCACGGCATACTAATGCCTTGTGGAGCATGTTAAAAGGACAGAATTCACACAGGAGACTGAAAATGCTATTAACCTCATTCTGGTTTCACTCACATTCTGACTTCCAAACATAAGCATTAGTCTGTCCATGCTTCCACCTAGCCAGTGGCAAAATCGTATTTACCCAGAAGAATGAATTGTCTGCTGTTAATTAATTCTGATTTTTGAGTTTTTACTTCCAGTAAGGATGACAGATGTGCATGTTACACCTATTGGGAATCTAAATACAGGGTTGAGAAATCTCAGGATCCCATATTCCAAACTTCTTCTTAAATATTTTAATCTTAAAGGCAAGCAAGAAGTTTAATGTAATTTTGACAAGCACCTTTATCAGATTTACTGATGCCAGTCATTGTCGTGTTTGATCTTAAAAAAATTACTGGTTTGAAAAATATGCTTACTTTCCTGCTTAGTCGCGTGACTTACTTTACTGGTATCTCATGCAAGTTTGGATTCAGTTTTGGATAATAGATATGATGACTTTCTAGCTAATCAAAATTAAGTATCTGAAAGTGTAGTATCACTTTCAACTTTTACAAATTGACATAATGAGTGGACTATTTAGATAGGCTGAAGAGTTAGTTAAGGAAATGCATCCATCACCTGCAGTGAAGTTTAAAACCTTGGGCTTTAGTCCAGGTAATTTTTTAATACAGGGGCTGACATTGAAATCACAGGAATTTCTTTCATAAATAAGAACTACAGGAGTATTGGTGGATCTGTAGCATCAGATATCTTGGCAAGATTTTTGTGTTGCTATCTGGTTTTATCTGATTCCATTTGAATTGTTTTTGTTTCCGTCTAACTCATAAGAAACAGGGTTTGAAGTTGTTATTCATGTTGCAGACTTCACCATTGGAATATGCAAAGTCTATTGCTTAATTCAAATATTGATAAAATGTGTATTTTATTTATATCTGAATAAACATGAATGTAAGCGAATGAGATTAAACTGAAGCTACATTGTCTTTAAACAAACTCACAGGCCAGAATTTTTGGAAAGTGAATTGTTAGAATCAAACACCTGCGTAAGGGTGACAGCTTTTCCATTATCAGGTGAAGTCAGGGGTATTAGTGGGTCAAGGTTCAGTGATGCACAATTAAATACTGAGACAAACCCATTCAATCACACACCTCAGTTCCTTGGCACTGGGGCCACCTTAAAGATTGCTGAGTATTCCAGAGACTTGGAATTCAGCTAAATCTGAGAAACTAGGCCTCCACAGGATTATTGATTCTGGGATCTTCCCAATAATCTTTCATTTTGAAACTCCACTTTCTTTCGGCATCCAGAGAAAGACAGATAATGCATCATTCCTCAAAAGACATAGTCTGTCTTATATGTCTGTTATTCCTACAGCCATCTGCAGAAAGTTAGATTCTTCTAAAGGACAAAAATCCCAGTTTAAAGAACATTAGTTCAGTGATTGAGGTAATATCCAATGCAAAGATCAAAGGAGCTCACAGGCTAATTTTATTTGAAGTAATTTAAAATTGTTTTTCAGCTTGAGCCTAAACATCGTAATTTGTGAAGGTAGATGAGGATCAGTCATACCTTGGCTAACTTCAACATGGAGATACAAAGATTCACAAAAATTTGCACAACCATTTAAAAAAAAAAAAAATGTTTTAAATGCCAACAGAAGACATGCCTGAAAAGAAAAAGAAAAAAAAAAAAAAAAAAGCAGCATATATATACCCAATAGGCTCAATTAAAAACCCACAGAAATTAACTGGAATCTCTTTGACAAGGGTGTGTCTTTTGAGACCATGCAGGAAAATTTATGTGCATTAGGCTGTGGCATAATCTCATAGGTTTTAGAAACAAAGGAGGGAAGAAAATTTTTTTCTAATTTAACTGAAGAAAACCCATAGAAAACTTATTATGGAAGAATCCTTCAGTTGAAGGAAGAGGACAGTTCTATTCAGTCAAATGCAGTTAGAATGAATAATGGTTTATACTGTAATAAGTGAATAAATATTTCTGGATGAATAATTTATCAAATTCCCCATGGTCAGGTAATTTGGTGTGAGGGAGGAATATATGTGAGCCTTTAGAAAAGAAATATGACAAGGTTTTCCTCAATGAGTATTTCAAGCACCTGTATGTTTTCCTATTTCCAGCTGCTGCTTCTCTGGTGTCAATACATTCCCGGCTGAAAATTTGCATGGGAACTAGGATTGCAGAATCTTCTAGAAACTGTTTGCCTGCTCATTCCTCCCATCTTCTTTCTGGCGCAGAATGCTTTCAGATTTTCAGAAATCTACCAAATGTTCTTTGGGAACCCAGTCTGCAGGAGAGTTGACATGTCTTTGGCCTTAGTCTCCCTACAACTTGGAGCTCCTCCTGGTTGTTCACCAGTCCTGTAGGATTAAGAGTGTTTCTCCTCAGCAGAGTTGTGCATGCATATGTTGGGTTGGTCTCCTTGAAGTATTTCTTTCCTTCAAAAATGTGCTTATTCTGCATTTAATGGGAGAAAATGCTTTAGCCAGTGCAATAAATGAAAATTAATTAAAATGCAATTAAGTCAATTTATGACAGACTCTTATCTTTAAAAAATTCAGGCTATTATTCTGAGGAAATTAGGCATAGTCTCTCTATAATTAGTGAAAAAATATATTGAAATGGATCATGCATGTCAGAGGCTGCCAAAATACTTGGTTTAAAAACAAAGATCCTTGAGGGAATGTCCCAAACTCCCAGTTTTATGAAGCTTCAGAATTTGTTTGTAGATCTTTACATTACCAGGTCTGCATAATTACAGGGATTAAACTATGCCCGTAAGGCTGCCTGTTTTCTCCTGGTGCTTTCCCTCACACATACTCTGCTACTGCTAATGCCAATGCAGCTTCTGGTTCTGATGGTGGGAGTCCTATAATACAAGAAGCTCCAGGCAGCTGCCAGTGCTTTGAATACTGGCTGTCTAAACCTGCTCTGAGCAGGTCTATACACAATAAACAGGTAATGCTGGGGGTTGGAAGGTAACTTTGCATTCTCTACTGCAAGGTCCTTCCCAGTGAATCAGTATCAACAACCATTATTTTTCCCTTCCTTTCTTCCCTCCCAAAAGCTTAACCTGCATTGTCCATGTGTAGTTTTCCCTTTGTTTCAAGATTCTTTTAAAGCTACAGCTTTGCTTCTGATTCTGTTGCTGATTCAAGCACTTTTCATAGACTCGCACAATCATAGAATGGGTTGGGTTGGAAGAGACCTTAAAGATCATCTAGTTCCAGCCCTTCTGTCATAGGCAGGGACACCTTCCACTAGACTAGATTGCTCAGAGCTCCATCCAACCTGGCCCTGAACACTTCCAGGGATGGGGTGGCCACAGCTTCTCTGGGCAACCTGTGCCAGGGCCTCACCACTCTCACAGTAAAGAATTTCTACATGACAGCTAATCTGAACCTTCCCCATTTCAACATAAAGCCATTACCCCTTGTCCTATGACTATATGACCCTGTGAAAAGTCCCTCTCCAGCACCTTTCAAGTGCAGGAAGGCTGCTATAAGGTCTCCTCAGAACAGCATTCTCTCTAAACTGAACAACCCTAACTCTCTCAGCCTGTTTTTACAGAAGAGGTGCTCCAGCCCTTCAATATTTCTGGCACTCCACTGGATTCTCTCCAGCAGATCCACATCATTTTTATGTCGCAGGCCCCAGAGCTGGACACAGTAATCCTAGTGGGCTCTCACCAGAGCAAAGTAGGGGGACAGAATCCCCTCCCTCCCCTGCTGGCCACGCTGCTTTTGATGCAGCCCAAGACATGCTTGGGTTTCTGAGCTGTGAGTGCACGTTGAAGGATCATGTCCAGCTTTTTGTACACCAACACCCACAAGTGCTTCTCTCCAGGGCTGCTCTCATTCTATTCTCTCCCCAGCCTGTACTTACGCTTGGGATTGTCCTGACCCAGGTGCAGGGCCTTGCACTTGGCCTTTTTGACCTTCATGGGGTTTGCACAGCCCCACCTCTCCAGCCTGGCCAGGTCCCTCTGGATGGCATCCCTTCTCTGCAGCACATCAACTGTGCCACACAGATTGGTGTTGGTGACAAACTTGCTGAGGGTGCCCTCGATCCCACTGTACCTGTCACTGACAAATCTTGACCGGCACCACTCCCAGTACTGACCCCTGAGGGACAGCACTTGTCACTGGTCCCCAGTGGGACACTGAACACAACTCTTTGAGTGTGTTCAATCACCATCCAATTCCTTATGGACTGAGTGGTCCATCTATCTAATTAATCTACGTCTCTCCACCTAGGGACTAGAACACCATGTGTGACAGTGTCAAATGCTTTGTACAAGCTCAGGTAGATAATGTCTGTTGCCCTTGCCTTCTCCACCGCTGCTGTAACCCCACTGTAGAAGGCCACTAAATTTGTCAGTCACAGTTTGTCTTTAGTGAAGCCATGTTGTTTTTCATTAATCACCTCTATTTTCCACTGCCTTTGCACAATTTCCAGGAGAATCTATTCCATGGTCTTGTCAGACACAGAGGTGAGACTGACTGGCCTGCAGTTCACCAGGCCTTCCTTTTTCCTCCGCTTTTAAAAATGGGGGTCATGTTTTTTGGTTTAGTGGGAATTTCTTTAGATTGTCACAACTTCTATAATTGGATGGTTAGTTGGCCTTTCAGCTGCCAGTCCCCTCAGGTGCATCTCATCACATCCCATGGACTTGTGTACCTTCAGTTTCTTTAGATGGTCTCAAACCAGATCCTCTCCAAAGGGATTGGTTCTTTATTCTCCCCAGTCCCCACCTTTACTTTCTGTAACTTGGCTGGAGCACTTGCTAGTAAAGACTGAGGCAAAAAAGTAATTGAGTACCTCAGCTTTCTCTATGTTATGGGTAGTCAGGTCTTCTGTTTCTGTCTGAAGAGGATCCATATTTGCCTTAGTCTTCCTTTTATCACTGATGTACCTACAGAAGATTTTCTTGTTGCTCTTGACATCCCTTTAAATACAGGCCAGATTTAATTCCATCAGGGATTTAGTGTTCATAGAATCATACAATCTGTCTGTTTGGACAATCTCTCTGTATTCCTCAGAATCTGTCTCTCCTTTTTTCTATGCTCTTTAGGCTTTCTTTTAGTGTTTGAGCTTGTCTAGGTGCTCTTTGTTCATCCATACAGGCCTCCTGGCAATTTTGTCTGACATGATCTTTGTTGTGATCACTCCTGAGTCTGGAGGAGGTGAATCTTGAATATTAACAAGCTTTCTCTCTTCTCTTCAGGATTTTATGCCATGGTACTCTACCAAACAGATCTTTCAAGTGGGCAAAATCTGCTCTCCTGAAGCTGGGGGTAGAAAGCTTGGTCTGCCCCTTCCTTGTGGCCTAAGGATCTTGAAGTTCACCACTTCATGGTCACTGCAGTGAAGGACCTTCCCATTCCACACTAGCCATTCCTTGTTGGTGAGAACACGGTCCAGGATAGCACCTTTCCCTGCTGGTTACTCTGTCAGTTGGAGAAGGAAGTTGTCATCAATGCATTCCAGAAACCTCCTGGATTGCTTATGTCCAACAGCTGTTGGGATGGTTCAAGTCTCCAGTGGGGATCAGGGCTTGTGAATGTGAGGCTGCTCCTATCTGTCTATACAGGGACTCAGTGTTCCTGGTCAGGCAGCCTGTTGTGGGCCCCTGCTATAATGTCACCTGTCCCTGCCCTGCCTTTAGCCTAGACCTGATTCCACTGGCCCTTTCAAACACCTTCCTTTTGACCAGGAGGATTGATGAAAAAACTGCCTGCCTTTTAGAATCCCTTGCTGTCACAGCCAGGGCTCTGTAGTCCTTCTTGATACTCCTCAGCCTTCTCCTGGCTGTGTCACTGTTGCTGTATCATGTGAAACAACAGCAGTGTGTAATAGTGAGTGGACTGTACAAGGCTCAGTAGCCTATCAGTGACATCCCTGCTACGCCTGCCCAGTAAGCAGCACCTCTCTAGAGTGTGTCAGGTCATCAAATGGGTACCTCTGAACCTCTCAGAAGTCACCTACTACTGTCACCCGTTGCCTTTTCTCAGTTGTGCTGGCTGTGGTGTGGGACCAGATGGGGCTGCCTTACTGGTTGTGATACAGGGAGCAGATGGGGCTGCCTCACTCAGCCCTGGTGCTTCTCCTGATCTGGTGGGTCTTTCTTCTCAGTCTGCAGAGTGTTGAAGTGATTCTGCAAGGGCATCTCAGGCTTTGGGGAATTCTCTTCTTTCTGCGGGTCCTTGCTGTTGCAAGCTTTCATTCTCCTGTGTTATCACCCCCCTTCCTTCTGTGTGTATGTCTTCTTTTGCTGCCTCTCTTCCCTGCTTCCCTGTTGCAGCATGTTTGAAAATTGTGAAGAGCAGTCTGAGAGTGGGAGATGCTTTAATGCATCAAATGAATAAACCTGTAGTCTGCTTGCTTTCCACTTTCATAATCTGACCTGGCTGTACTGAAGAAAAGCTGTGTTCTGCTACTGGACTTTTTAACAGGGAGAACAGATGAAGTTGGCAAGTTATTTAGAAAAATGCACTATCCCACCTCTGGTTTTATCAGTTATAATTAAATGCTTTTCCTTAGTCAGAAAATGGTTCTTCCAACAGCAGGTTTGCTTTATGTGTTTGGTAGCATTTGATGTATGGCCAGATACTTAACCTGTTGGTTTTTGTAGCTCATACTGTCTGTGGAAAAATCTACAAAATACTCAAAAAACGTAAGTTATATTATTTTTTCTTACTTTCAGCTTCCTTTTTTTTTTTTTTTCACAATGAACTTAGTCTAAAATAAGCTGTGGCATCAAAGGTACTTTATCAGCAGATTGTCAGAATCTTGTGCTGCAAGCTCCTCATGCTAGTTCTGCAAGCTCTACACATCTCTGCTTTCAGTTTCAGTGGTGGGTTTGTCAAATGTGTTAACTTTCAGCAGCAGCCTGTTACTGCTGCAAAGCACCGTCTTGCCTGTTTGAACTGATTAGATTTTGGGTCATCACAGCATGCCAAATCCAGACTCTTTGGGTTAGTGGCACAACCAGGATATGCAGCTTTGAAATAATGCCTCCCTTGGCCTAAGTCCAGACTAAGCTGCATTTCATACACTGCCCTCCAAAAACCCAGGCTTTGTTAGGATAGAAGTGATTGTATGAGACATCAAATTGGCAGGTCAGAGAGCATCAACGTTAACACACCCTGATCTTCTCTGCTGACACAGCTGTTTAATTTAGATCTTGTTTATTTTATTTTAAAAACCCTCTACTGATGCGAGTACATGTACATGCAAACATTCTGCAGAATATGATCCCAAATATAAGCAGTTTTCTGTTCAGAAAAAAAGTATTGGAAAAGTTGTTATCTTAAGCAAATTCGGAGATTATTGCAGAAGTTTAAAAACAACCATACTTGTAAGAGATCTCTAAGATAAGGCTAAAGAAAAGTTATATATGAACATACAAGCTTCATACATATTTATAAACTACATTTTAAAGGCAGAAAGAAAGGTTTAGCAAACACAAAACAGGCAAGTAAATATGCTTTTTCTGTACAGCCGTGAATTTTTACGAAATAAGCATTTGAAACTTAAAATTTACTTTCCATTTTGAAGAATTTAAACTTTTTGCCACCCTGAGATACCTAAATGGAAAATTCTAATTGAATTTGCTGATAATATTCCCAAATGGTAGATTTAAGAACTTTTCCTTAAATATAATTCCAAAGGGACTCTTTGAAATGTAGTGTCATTTGCATGTCTTCAACTCAGCAGTTTTCTTAGAAGAGAGAATTTGGTGGAAAGCAGTCTTTCATTTGTGTGAGACAGCACACATGCTAGTTGTAATGTTAATTAAAGACACAAGTGTTAACATGGACAACAGAAGGTGCTCTCTTGAGCACATTTTGAAATGTGATTAAGTGCTTGGCTTCAGCATGTTTTCTATTCTATTTATGTAATATGGAATAATGTGTTTTTCTATCTTCACTCCCTTTTTTGGAGGGTCCTTGGTTGTATATTTTGAAGTGGCTTGATCATTGATAGTAAGGTAACACCCGAAGGAGGCTACATTGTGCAACCTCAGCTTTGAAAGATTTTACTGATCCCCAGGTTCTTTGAAGATTACCTACAAAATTTTAAAATACCACGGTGTCTGGTTACAATGAATGCACTTATGTTAAAGATGTTGTAACAAATGTAAACAACTTTTCCTTTGCTTTTCTCCTCATTCTTAAAAATCTGGAGGAAAAAAACTCCAAAACTACCATAACTCCCCAATGCTGATATGAACACAAGGTGTCAGTTTGAATACAGAGTTTGGAAATGAAAATTAAAGGTACAGTTGGCAACTTCCACAGCTGACAACGTCATCTGTTCAGTAAAGCACGTTTGGTGTTGTGAATGACTGACCTAGAAAATGTACTCCAGATAGTTATTTACTGTCTTTGCACTTACTAGACTCATACATTTCACTCTAGCCATTCTGACTGCTTTATAGAACCAGGTACATGATTAAAAAAATAAATAAAAATATCTGCCCTCCTTTGTTTAAAATAAATGAAAACAACAATCAACCATCAAACAGTGGAAGTATGCACTGTGGGCAAGGTAAATTGGAGGAGTCTGTCTCCAGTTTTGTAACGGCTACCACTTTCCTCCTGAAAATCTGTTTCCTTGGCAAATCCACTGCCTCCAAAAATACTGTTTGGAAGTGTTTGTGTGAATGGAAATAGATTATGAGAAGGTGGCAGTGTGATTTGTAAGTATGAATGAAGCTGCTGTTGTATTTTTATAACAGCAAATGTGTGTGTTTAAATCTCTTCCTTTGTAATCACTTCTCTGTTTAGGTGAATCTGGGAAAAAAAAGAGAAACCAAAGGGAAAATGAGTTTAAAATGAAGTCACTTGAGAATAAGATTCCACTGCGGTGTATAAGATACAGCTAGATCATCCATGCTCTCTCTTGGATTTTATTATGCTTTGGTAAGAAGAGTCCTGAATCCATTATTGCTTTGTGAAAAATAGTTAAGAAACACTGTCTCTGCTCTGCAGCTGTTACAGGCACAGAACTACAAACTTGGCTTTTGTCAGAGTTTTTTAGATCTCATAGCCTAAGAGGTAAAAACCCACTCACATTAGCATTACTGTACACTGTATGGTGTGACTGATATTCAGATGTTTTACATAACAGTGTGAAGCTTTAACACAAATTTTGCTTTTCTATTTTAGATCAAACAAATCACACTTAAAGACTGTACAATTCCTGCAGACACCTTTCCAAGAAGTTCCTTTATGCAGAGCTGGAGAGGAGGCAAGATGTTGGCATAGCTGTTGACCTAAAAACCTGCTATGCCAACATATTGTCATCTTTCCTGTCTGTTTGCGGCAGAGGGAAGTTAAACATTGTAATGGGCATTTGGAGCAGCTTTAGTCTTTATAGACAACTTGAAATGCCATTTTTCTAGCCCTGCTTTTGAGTCAGTGAGGCAAGTGTTTGTTAGTTACCTAACAGCCAAAGGAGGGACAGAATTTGACTTGGGGTTTTTTTTAATAAACAAAAAACAGCTTAATGTGCTCGGAAGAAGTTAGTGTGGAGATGCAGAAAGAAAGGGGCTTGAGGGGGCCATCGTGGGACAGGACAAGAACTGAGTGTTTTTTGTGTCTGACCTCTACACATTTGCAGAGATTATGAGCTGTCTGCATATGAGTATTTCTGTTTACATAATTTTTTTCCTTTTCTGATTTTGTTCTCTGTCCCTGTGTACTTTTCATGTTTGTACCTTCTGTTAAGAGCCATCTAGTAAATCGTGTTGGACAATGAGAATACAGTGGTAGTCATAAAATGAATGAGCATCTGCTAATGAAATGTTGTAGCTGCACTTCACTGATCTGCTTTCAATACTTACTTTAAAAAAAACAAACATTAGAACTTGATCTGTGAGGTCTCATGATTACTGAACAGAGAACCCCATGAAAAATATAAATTCTATGTAGCAATTTCATCATTCATGTACTTATTCTACATAAGGTGTTACTTCACACAACTAGAATTTTGCTTTGAGAATCTAAAATTAAAGGCCGGATCATGACTAGTAGTGCTACTTAAAAAAATATAATGAAGATTATGATTGATTCCGTATTGCATACACAAAATTATATGAAAGTACACATAAAAGTAGTCCTTTTACACTTTCTAACTCATTCTTGTCACTTAAGTACTGCATTTGATCTGTATATGAAAAAAGAAGCTTATTATGTGTAGGCTATGTCATTGCCAAACCTAACTTTGGGCTACTACCTGCACCCACCATAACAAAATTATTATAATCAAATGTTCTTATTACTTTCAGCTATGAAATATTCCATTTTATATAGCCTCTACAGTTAAGCCATGTATGTATCTGCAGTGGGAAGTCATTCAAGTGATGCCTAAACTTTTATATATACATTTATTGTATGTAACATATTTTAGTATTTTAATGCACTCATGATGACAAATGTGGAGTAGCATACCAAATACAGTTGTAGAAAATTCCATCTTTCTAGCAAACATAGAGAATGCTTCTCTCCTGATTGATGTTGAAATTAATTTGATGTTTAAATAACAAGCTCTGAAGGCTGAAACACATTACCTTTGTTTTAAAAGAAGGATGCAGACAGAACTGAAAATTCAACTCCACTATTGTGCCAAACCTACCACAGATCTACACAGTTGCTGTCATCTTTCTTGTGGCAAGGTGACTTCTTGCTCTCAAACAAGTAGTGTCCCTTTATTTGAGCACCTAGCCTGTGATACTGGATCTTGTGCTGCTGTTCTAATAAGCAAAATAAATATTACTTGGTTTTCTGAAAGGAAAATAATGGTGAGAAGATACTTAACTTGTTAAAATGAATTAAAGAAAAATGAAGACAGGGATTTGATATTGGAAAACAATGATTATGGTCTGGTCCTTGTGGAGAGATATTAATGTTTGGCTTAATAAGCAAGTTTTAAGTAAGAATAGGCACTTAGAGTTACAACACAGTGTGATACAGTATGTTGTTTTCCCTGAATTTACTCGCTTTAGCATGAGTAGCTTAATTTTCTGGACTTGTACACCAATAGTTGCAAGCTTTCAACTAGAGATGTTTCTGGCTGGAATAGAGTTAATTTTCGTAGTAATTTTCCTACTGTCATGTACAGTGAGAATAATGTTGATTACAAACCGGTGTTTAAGTTATTGCCTAGCAATCCTTACTTTAAACCAAGGGCTTCTTGATTTCCCATCCTGTACCAACAAAACTAGTGCATCAGAAGCACACACCAGAAGATGAGGAGGCTGCAGTCCTCAGCAGAAGCTGTCTCAACATGAACAGTTACTGGCCTGTCTGTGGGGTCATGGGAGAAGAATCCTGTAAGGTGTTAGGAGGCCCCAGGCCAAAAGTTGCCATTGCACCAAGAGACACATGCAGGGCACATGAGGAACAAATGCATAAATTCTGAGGGAATAGAGGCCCACAGGTCTTTGTACAGGGTCCCTCAATAGAATAACCAGGCTCTAGCTGTCCTGTTGATGTACCATTCAATTATTTGTTTATTTTTTCCTGCAGGTGGATGTCAGAAACTCTGCTGTGAGGAACCAAGAGTGAAGAAATTTCTTTTTTAACATCTTCATTACATAGGGCAATGTTTTAGTAGTACACATGTAGAGCCTAAACAGTACTGGGCCTTATGCCTAACAAACTACATAACATAAGAATATTCTGTGATGAGACAGGACTTATGGCAAAATCTTACTATTTCTGTAGGAAACAACTTTGCTTTAGGAATAAAATGTCTACTATACTCTAGATACTATAAACTGTCTACTACATGATAAGAATTGTATTCAATAGGTGCACTTCAAGTAAAGTGTAACTGATTTACTTGTTTGTGCACTTAAAATTTATGTTAAAGGTGATCTGATATGTTGAGAAGAATGATAAATGGTGCAGGAAAGAGCTGAAAAAGAACAAGGAAATTATCCATATCTTTCTTGCCAAATGCAAGACTGGGCAGAACTATAAGGAAGAGGAAGGCAAGGGCCTGGGGTGAGATTCTGACCTTGCTGGTGTCAGCACAACTATTGTTCCATCTTTATTTAGGATGAGGATACAAACATGGAATTGAATTCATTGTTAGCAAGGTCTGGTTTAGAACATCTTCTATGAACTTCTGTCCTTAATAACGCTCAGTTGTTGTGCTTCACTTATCATCCTAACACTAGCACTTAACATATTGTGCTCCTGCTTTGTGACACAGAAGTAGAGGGAACTTGGAGGCCTCTTTTTGTTGATAAGAAAAGAAGATAATTTGTCCAGGAGGGAGCTGAGGAATGAAATATGTAAATACTCTGCCAGGCAGCCCAGTGGATGTTCTTCATTAGTCATCAATATTCAACAGCAGTTGGCCAGCTTGGCTCCTGTGGCCATGGAAATATACTGTGAATATAACACATGTCCAAAACAAGAAAATACCATGAACTGAGGAGGGGGAAGGCGAGAGAGGCAAAGGTAATTGAAAACTAGTAACACAAAGTATCTTCTGAAAAAGAGGAAGCAAAGAGACTTGTTTTTTCCAGTGATTCCATTACCCTATACTGTGGACCTGGCACTTAGAATCTCTATCTGGTTTCATGTGACTACATGTTCTGTATAGCACTGACTTTACTCTGCCCTGCTACCTGATAATTGTTAACACAATTGAGACATGCAGTGAGGCAAGAAAAAGCACAGAACAAAGGTTTCTCTTGTTTCATACTTTTGTGATCATGGCACAGGTGAAAACAAACTGTTGGTTTAAGTGTGTTGGCTTGTCTGGAAAGTAGCAGTCAGGACTCTTCTGAAAGACAAAGGCCTATCCTCATCCAGACCAACTGCAAAACATCTTTTCCAGACGGAGATTATAACTGTTCACTCACAGCACACACAGTCCTAGTGCATAAGTCAAAACAAGTAGTCCTCATGTATTGAAAGCTGTGTGTCAACAGCATTGTTTGTTTCTTACCTTGAAATTTTTTTCAGTAAATGACAGAATTTGCTGATCTGCCATAAAGAATGAAATCAGAAGGCTAGAACACAAAAAGGCGAAACTACATCTCAGTTGAGAAAATGAATTTGAATCCAGGTTGACTGCTGGTAAGAAATCCTTAAAATATTCTCTTTCATAATCAGGTAATTTCTTGGATTATTTTCCAAAAGCATACTCAAGATAGTACATGACGAATACTCAGTTTTTGATAGCTCCATTGACAAATGTCCCTAGCATTAAGTATTTCAGATGTACTTAGAAGGAGTTTCATTCACAGCTTCTGCCAGCTCTGTAGAGCATTTCTTCAGTAATTCAGGGGTAAATTGCATTATTTTTGTTAGCTGGTTTCTGCCCTGTTAAATCATTAGTAAGATGAGGTACCTATTTAAGTTTTAGGAGCTCACTTTTTGTATTCACTGCTGCATTTGTATTCTTTCAGAGCTAAAAAGTTTTCTGGTGCTGAAGACTGCTGAATGCCTGACTGCAGAGTAAGAAAAAGGAAATGGGACATAATTGAATAGGAAATGGAATGAAACTGTTTACTTACTGCCATTCCAAGGAGAAAAAGTTAGGATTACTTAAGAAAGATGATACAAAGTTAATAATGATACTAAAAAAAGTAGTTCTGCTTGCTCAAGAACAAGAAGAGACTGGATAAAAGTTGGCATTTACAACAGGAAAACTATTGCAAAGCACTTTCCTCCTTTTCCATCACATGATGAAACTTGCTTACATCTTCTGCTGACCTGTATGCATGCGTGCATACAGGGAGATTTATTGGTTGATTCATAGATAGGTAAGTGTGTGTGCCCACAATAACAATTCTGAAATACATTGGTAAGAATCTACTTAAGGTATTTTAAAATTAACACAGCACCATGCCATTTTTGGTTTGTCTTTCCTATGTCAACATCAGCCTCTCCTGAACCACAATAAACACCAAAAAAGCACACAAGCGTGAATAAGTGTCTTTCATACACAGCACAAACCCCACCACCCCAATCAAAACTACAATTTCTCTGAATAAATTCCGTGTTTCTTAAACCCTGGTCTTACAGTCAAGAAGTTGGTTTATAAACTCCCAATATTCATAAGATATTGTAAATCAAAGCATAAGATATTTCTCATGTCTATCTTCAAATGTCTCTTGTTCTTCTTCAGGTGTGTCTCTGAACTAATATTAATACAAGTGGTACCTCCTCAGGCAACGTACCAGATATACTCAGGTAACCACTAGCTGGATGGTCAAATTGGCTACTCATTTATGTAGATATCCCATTTCCAGGCACAATATACATAATCCAGCAAACTGATGTGATAATTCCTCTACCAACTGCTAAACTGTCTTCCAGCAATATCCCAAGAAACACTGTGCACACTCCTCTACTTCCATCTTCCGCTGAATTTGTAGAACGTGGTCTAAGAACAAATCCGTGTAAATATTTAACAGTCCTTGGATGAGCATATTCTCATAATGGAGCCATAAAGCAAGTAAAAATTGACTAAAAAAGCCCATCCAGAATTTGGGGGGCATGAAAAGTCTCCAGTGCAGCATGTCTTTTGAGCCCAGGGGTGACCTTGCTAAACCCTCATGTGGGAGAGCTGCACAGTTGCTTTATCCAAGTGCCCAGACATGCTGAAATGTTGCCACGAGGTTGCATCCTTTTTTAATACTACTTTCTTTGACTTCAGGAGAGTAAAGGATGGAAGAAGAAGGATGCACAAAATAAATACCTATAACTTCAATACTGTTAAGGAAGCTTACTTTCATAAGTATGATTTCATGCATACTAGTAACCTTGATATGTCTCTTCAGTACACAGCATATGGGTCTTCAGGGCAGCAGACTTCTGTCTCTCTTTTCCATTCCAGAACCAGGGAAAAAATGTTATTTTTTAGGAGAAAGGCTCTGCACAATAACCAGCACCCTCTTGTGTTCACAGCGAGCAGAGGCCAAACCCCGTGCCAAGTAACTCCAGATGACTCCGGGGCTTCATCCTGGAGCACCTTCCACAGCCCCAGACCTGACGTAACAGCAGGAGCCTGAAGTCTTACACACATTTCTCCAATAGCTGCTGGCTATTGCCCAGACAGGAAAGCAGTAATTAGCACGGCTTTATGTACCTTAATTTTCTCAAACACCATCAGAAACATTCTGATAACAAATAATCTGAACAACTTCTGCCCCAAGTCTTTTCTTCTGAGCTACCACTGCCTTTCCTAGAAGCTTGGGTGTTTCTCAAAATAGAGTTTACACCATGCCTTCAACAGAAGCCAGGAAGTTTTCCATGGCTCTTGAGATCTCCAATGCTTTACTGAGTTAAGGATTTATAAGATAGAAATAGCCCTAGGAATAGTGTAATAGCAATTAAATGGCATAAGTAAATCCAAATCAGAACAAATATGCAGTTTGGCTAGGGTACAGTGCTGGTATCTAAGTAAAAGAAGAACTGATGCAACACCAGTGGATCAGTTCTCCAGCCAGTAAGCTGTCCTTGAAGTGGGTTGTTGTCCTTGTTTTTTTCCTGTTTGGATTACTTTGTACGGAAATTCAGAATTGCATATAGTTTGCATACAGTTCTCTGTAGGAACTACGCAATAGCTGCAGAGTTTAATTCCTGAGGCAATGGAACAAAGCTCTTTCAAGGACATTTAGGCTAGATATTTGGAAAAGGTTCTTCACCCAGACGGTGGCCAAGTACTGGAACAAGGTCTGCAGAGAAGCAGTCACAGCACCTGACAGAGTTCAGGAAGTGTTTGGACAATGCTCCCCAGGCAGGCACAGGGTGTGACTCTTGGGGTGCCTTGTGCAGAGACAGGTGCTGGACTTAATGATCCTTGTGGGTCCTTCCCTCCTTAGAATATTCTATGGTTCTCAGAGCACTGCATATTTTTGCAGCTTTTTAAAATCCTCCTACAGAATTCTGTATATAATTCTCTGTATAATGGTCTTCTTGCACAGCAGTCATTCTCCAAGAATCTTCCAGTACAGTCACTATTTTCTGTTTAATTCTGTGGTTTTCTCTAGGAACAAAAAATACAGTCCAGGTATTTTGCACATGAATATAACTGTATTCTAATAGGTTTGCCTCTTACTTACATAGAATTTTGTCCTCTTTGCTGAGTCTTGAATAACTTTTCCACATAAGAGAACTATTAAAACTAGGTAAGTTTGAATCCAATTTGAATTCACAAAGTGACAGATACAAAAACATGTATAAGCTTGTAGTAGGTGAGTTAAATGAAGGTAAAATATATTCTGAAAAACATGAGATGTGGAGAATGCACTCATGTATAGCATGAGAACATGAGTGCTGAATGCACTCATGAACGTAGATTTAAAGGATTACCATCAAAAGTAATTAAAACAACCTGAAAAAATAGCTTTGTATCCTGAACCAGAGTGTACCTTATGTATATAATGAGGGTGAAATACTGCATGCAAAAACCTGCTAGAGTAGCTCAGGTTAGGGTATGACATATTCTAAATTCCTGTCATTTAATGTGTATAAGGAATACAAAAAAGTATGGGTGAGAAGGGATTTCAGCCCGAGCAGCCTTGACAGGGAACACTGCACCATCCTAGGTGGTGTGCTTTTACATCTGTTCTCCATGGGTTCATTATGAAATCCTGTACCTGCACTAGAGTTTATAGTATATTGTCAGGAAAAAAATGTCCCCTTGTTTTTTGATACAAATAGATTAGTTAATCCCTCCTTGATTCTGCTGTTTAAAAAGACAGGTTCCCCATCAACTAATCTCCACATGAGTTTAGTATCACAATTTAAATAAGACAAAAAATTCTGTGTTCTGGTGCTGAAAAATACCCTCCCTGATGTACTTCATAAAGATTGCTGATTATTCCATCAATACAAATAAGAGGTGAGATTACAATAAAACTATGGCTTGTACAGTATTCTCCATGGATATGTCACCTAAAAAGTTATAATCTCTCACTTGCCTTTATGCTTTTCATTATGTTCTTAATTTTAGTTGTGTTTTGTTTAACACATCATCCTATTATCATCATTAGTTTCATTTCTGTGATCTCTGTCTGGCAAGGATGGGCACTATGGTCTGAAGTGTTACCTGTTTTATGGATAAATGCAAGCAGACAACTGCTGGTGATGTCTCCCAAATTCACAACCAGAATTCAATTATGCTTTAAACGGTTCTGTATATCAGAGAAGTCTTTATCTTGGCCTGGAAGATAACTGAAGCAGTCTTTTAATGCTTAGTTATTGCATTTCTCAATTGAGTCTGTGGTTTGATTTCTTTAATTCCTTATAGATGTCATGAAAAGGAGAATTTTTTAAAAAGTGACAAACCTCTAAACAAGACTTGTAAAATCTTGTTGCAAATATTTGTTAACTCAATGACTATTCTGAAGGCTTGTTGTGGTTTGACACTGACCAAATGCCAAGCACCCGTGAAAGTCACTCACTCACCCTTGCCTGCTGGGCAGAGAAGAGAAAAATTTAATGAAGGTTTCATGAGTTAAGGACTGGGAGAAAACACTCCAAGGGCAAAACATGCTCAACTTAGAGGTATAAAGTGAATTTATTACTAAGAAAATCAGAGGAGGATAATGAGAAATAAAATAAACCCTTAAAGACATCATTTCCCCCCCCAGCCCCTCCCTCCTTCCCACTGAGAGCGCAGGGAGACAGGGTGTGGGGCTTTGGTCAGTTCATTGACTGAGGTTTTCTTCTGCTGCACAGGGAGAGAAGTCATTCCCCTGTGAGACCATGGGGTCCCTCCCATGGAAGACAGTTCTCCATGAACTTCTCCAGCATAGCCCCAAATCTCAGGAGCAGCAGTCCTCCAAAACCTGTGGCGACGTGGGTTGCTCTTCCCACGGGGTGCAGTCCTCCAGGGACAGGCTGCTCCAGCCTGGAATCAGGGCCCCTCTCTCCACTGGGTCTCCCAGTGGATCAGGGCCTCCTCCAGGCACCCACCTGCTCCGGCATGGGCACCTCCTCCACGGGCTGTGGGTGGATCTCTGCATCCCCTGTGGATCCCCACGGCCTGTGGGTGGATCTCTGCATCCCCCGTGGATCCCCACGGGCTGTGGGTGGATCTCTGCATCCCCCGTGGATCCCCAGGGACTGCAGGGGCACAGCTGCTTCACCGTGGTCTCACCACGGCCTGCAGAGGCTCCAGTGCCTGGAGCACCTCCTCCACCTCCTTCTGCACTGACCTTGGTGTCTCCATGTTGTTTCCCTCAAATGTTCTCACCTCCTCCTCTTCTCTGGCTGGAATTAAAACTGTGTGCCACTTTGTTTTGATTTTCTTCTTAAATCTGTTATCACAGAGGAGTTACCAACACCTCCAACTGGCCCAGCCTTGGCCAGTGGCATGTCCATCTTCAGAGCCATCAGGGATTGGCTCTGCCAGATGTTGTGGAAGCTTTCAGCAGCTTCTCACAGAAGCCACCTCTGCGGCCCCCCTGCTACCAAAAACCAGGCCATGCAAAACCAACCCAAGGCAATAAAAATAAAGGTGAACAAATGCATGATTGTTCTACAGAGCTTTTTGGAAAAATCAGATCAATTTCTAGCTGATACAACAGAGAAGATCGTACCTGAAAACTGTGTGTCATTAATGAATTCTAAATAGTCTGGAAGGTTAGTCAGGGGAAACGTACTTTAACCAGATCAGTGCTAACAGATACACTGGAGCTCCAGCTCCATAAGGGAGAAAATCAGCACATCTAGTGTGACCACTAGCTAGAGCTAATAAGTCTATTGTGAAGAATGGTAGGGTATGATGTCTTTTTTATAGAGTCATAGAATCAATCCTTTGGGTTGGAAGGGACCTTTAGAGGTCCTCTGGTCCAGTATCTCCCTGCAATGAGCAGGGAGCAGCTGTCATCTTCAACTAGATCAGGTTGCTCAGAGCCCTGTCCAACCTCACCTTGAGTGTTTCCAGGCTGGGGCACCTACTACATCTCTGGGACACCTGTGCCCTTTTTTTGCCACCCTCATCGTAAAGTTACTTCCTTATATCCAACTTAAATTTACCCTCTTTCAATTTAAAACCACTGCCCCCTGTAATATTATAGCAGGCCCTGCCAAGAGCAGGGCTTGTCTTAATTATAAACCCCCCGTGAATATTGAAAGACTGCAATAAGATCTTCCTGGAGCCTTCTGTTCTCTGAACAACCCCGACTGTCTCAGTCTTTACTTTTAAGTGAGGGCTTCCAGCCCTCTGATCATTTCTACAGTCATCCTCTGGACTCACTCCAACAGTTCCATGTCCTTCCTGTGCTGGGACCCCAGAGCTGGATGCAGGGTTCCAGGTGGGTCTCACCAGAGCGGAGCAGAGGGGCAGAATCCCCTCCCTCCCCTGCTGCCCACGCTGCTTTGGATGCAGCCCAGGACACGTTTGGCTTTCTGGGCTGGGAGTGCCCATGGCTGGGTCATGTCCAGCCTCTCACCCACCAGCACCCCCAGGTCCTTCTCACAGGGCTGCTCCCATCTGTTCATCCCCAGCCTGTGCTGATACTGGGGGTTGTCCTGACCCAGGTGCAGCACCTTGAACTTGGCCTTGTTAAACCTCATGAGATTCCTATGGGCCCCTTCCTGAGCTTGTCCAGATCCCTCTGGATGGCATCTGGTTCTTCAGGGATGTTGGCTGCACCACTAAGCTTAGTGTCATCTGCAAACCTGCACTTAATGCCACTGTCTGTGTCATTGTTAAAGACATTTAACAGTACTGATCCCAACAGAGATCCCTGAGGGACACCACTTTTCACTGATGTCCATCTGGACATTGGGCAGCTGACCACTAACTCCCCTCTGGATGTGACCATCTGGTCAATTCCTCATCCACCAAGCAGTCCACCCATCAAATCCATCTCTCTCCAGTTTAGAGAGGAGGATGTGGTGGGGGACTGTGTCAAAGGCCTTATAGAAGTCCAGATGATATGTGTAGCTCTTCACTTGTCACTCCACCACAGAAGGCCACTGGGTTGGCCAGGCAGGACTTGCCCTTGGTGAAGCTGTGCTGGCTGTTTCAAATCATCTCCCTGTTCTCTATGTGCATTAGCACAGCTTCCAGGAGGATCTGTCTTCCCAGGCGTGGAAGTGAGACCTCACCACCATCCACTGTCTCCATGCCAGATCCTGAAATGTAATTTGTGGTTCACAGCTGGAACCCAGCAGCTGGTTCTTTGCGTTGGTGTGATCATTTCTGTGAATCCTGTAGGATCCTACAAGACAATCACAGGGGACGGGAATACGGGAAGTACTTCTGGGACAAAGTCTGGCTCCTGTGTTGTCATGGTCATTCTGTAACAGTAGTGCCTGCAAGTGAGATACATTCTGCCTCCCAGGCAAAACAGGCAGGATCTCCAGGTTGGAATCAAGTCAGTTACCACATACAAGAGAGTATTTGCCATTTACTTGGGAGGCATTAAAAGAGCCACTCTTGAATGCTTAATCAGTATTTATGTTTTCATTTCCAATCTCATTACAGCTGCTACTGCAGACAGACTGTGTGGAAGGGCTCCAGGCAGATCCCACACACCTTCTGCACAATCTTGCCAAAACCCAAAAGCCCAGATCTGAGCTGAAAAAGGGCTCACACAGATGGGATGAGGGACTGGAGGGGTGAAGGAAGGCTGCTCAGGTTCCTGAGTCTCTTTGTGCAGGCTCCCTTCCCTGCAAGGGGTGTTACCACATCTCCTAGAGACCTAGATCTGAAGGGTGACTTGCCGTGAGTTGTAAGGGGTCACAGATTCTCTAGACATGCAAAGTATGGCTGCATGTTCCAGATTGCTCTGTTGTAAAAAAAAAAAAAAAATCCATTCCCCGAAATCCCGTTCATCACTGTTAAGCTAACACACTCATTTAGACGAGAGGCAGCTGCGTGCTGAGAATGTCATTCCATTACAACACTGCCACCTCTTGTTCTTCTGCTGGTTTCATTTTTGCCCAGCTCCAATTTGTGGTGGATCCACCACCAGCAGAAAGGCATAAAGTCTCCACTACTTTTGTTAAACTGAAACCTTACAAGGAAGAGCAACTGGCTGGATGCAATGTCGTGTACTTCTATACAGGTTACAAAAAAAGTAGAATGCTTGAAAACATCCACATATTCTATCAATCGGCATTGACTAGTGTGTAACTATTTTCTCTGCTAACTCAAAGAAGGAGGTACTGAAAAAAATGGGGTGGGGAAAGAAGGGGGAACAAACCAAACCACAACAACAAAAAAACACCCCAGAATCTGAGAAGCAGCAAAATCCACCTCAGGAGAAAATGTCATGGGATTTGTCCAGTGTATGCGAAATACATTTTATCTGTGCAATGTTACCTCCAAACTCTATGACTTCTGATGTGAACCTCAGTTTTCCTCTCAGTACTTGTGCAACCTGTTACCCCAGGGGCTGCCACCCATAGGCATACATTTTCCAAATGCTGGTTAATGAAGAGCAGTGCCTGCCTCCACTGGGAGCACCAAGCCTGAGAATTATGTGGAGCCTCCGAAAGAAGACTTGGCTGCAGATAAGTAATGTAAGTTGATCATCTTTGAGTTTTGACTAGGTTGTCTCTGGGAAGAGGTTTGCTCTAGAAGAAGGAGGATCACACTGTGCTAGCAGATACAACATGGCCACAGATGGCAAGGAGAAAAGACAAACTGGACAGACTGGCTGGGCCTATTTGTCCAGCTGCTTGATGTTCAACTAGCTTATTCATTGGGGTTGGACTGCTGACAGAGATGGGGTTTCTGTATGGATTCCTTGATTTCTAGCACTATATTTCATTTTTATTTATTTCAGATAGCAGTTATATATAACACCCTCTTGAATTAACACCTTTTTGCTAGACTTTTTAATGATGTCTCCATATGTTTTGGTCTTCATGTGCAGAGTAGCTGAAAGCAGGGGTAATGTTTTAGCCAAACCCAAGTGCCTGGGAGCTGCCAGAAGCCTCCAAAACTGGTGAGTAACCCAGACACAGAGCACTGATCCCCTGGGCTGTGGGACCAGCTGAAACTGCTGGTCAACCCACCACACAGAAAAAAATAACCTGACAGCCAGCCCGTCAGAAGCAGTTTTCACATCTCTTTCTAGCTGGAAGATCCAGTCAAAAAGAAAAATTTTTTCTTCAATTTGAGTTGGCAGGAGGCAAGCAGATTTACTGTGGTTGACTTCTAATACAATAGGACTTGAAGCAGCTGGGTTTTTCTACTTCATACTCAGTACACACATTAATTCTGAACCACAGTTATTGAATCCAGACTTTCTTGCAACCTTCTCTGGTGTCTAAATCCAAGATGTACCCTCAAAATCTGTGCTTCATATTTTGGACATGTTGTGTGTAGAGCCCACCTTGGAAGCATTACTAAGGTGAAATCAGGAGGTATTTTAAATTAAAGAATTGTGTCACTACATGTAATTGGTTTCAGGAGTGAAAAATATGCAAATGCCAATTTTATCCTAAATTTTACAGCACAAGTTTCTCTCCTCACTTATTTTTTTAATCTCTACAATAGAAATACCTGTAATGTCATGTAAGTGGTCATGTATATAATCAACAAGCTAAGAGACCTGATGTTAGTGCACACAATATTGCAGAGAGTATTGTCTTAATGTCAGTATCATGAAAGTAATCCCAAAATCCTGGATTTCCTCCTTAAATTAGGTTTTAGATTTATAATTTTGATTTTTATGTAAACCACATTTATAATTTTGAGCACTATAATCTGGCAAAACAAGAACTCTAAAATCAACACATAAGCTGAATAGTTCTTGATATATTTAAGTCCAATATTTCATGTATCAGTCCAATTCTGTGTAGATACACCTTCAGTAAATGCTACATATAGAGTCAGTCTATGCAAGCAGTTCATTGAGATGATTGTGGTCTTGCAGCAGGACACAGTGCTGACAGGACCATCAAAGAGCCAGAGTATAAAAAATATGAGTATAAAAGTCCTTGTTATTGTTTGTATGGGAATCAAACAGAGAGGCTACAAAAATTATTTCATTATTCCTTGAGAAATTAAGGATTTCTACAATATCTCTTGGAAATACCATAAAAATATCCACAAGCAGTTAAAAGTTTACAAAATCAGAGCCTTGGCTCCAGCCCTGAGAATGCATGATCACACCTCTCACCCAGGGTTCCAAAAGCTGCAGGCAGAGCTGGCTGCCACTCCTGACTGCTCTGTCCCTGCTCACAATATATCCATTTCTCTCTCTCAAGTCCTCCCTGAACAGTATTCCAAGTGCACCATGGCTCTTGCTTCAGTTTAACCCTCCCCTCCTGACTCCCCCACATACACAGTCCCCCAGGCCAGTACTCCCTTGCCCATGAATGGCATACCTCAGTCTTGTGGCCCCACCTGTGAAAACAGCCTTCACACTCTGGGAGTTTTCAGCTACCCTTTATTTTGTCCTTCTCCAGGCTAAGAGCTCATTCCAGTCCTGGAAAATAATAACTAATAAAACAATAACCCCCAGCAACTACAATACCAGTAATAATAATAGTAGTAATACTGATAGCAAAATGAGCAATGGTGGGTCTCTTGTTGGAGTCAGCTTCTCTGTACCTGCTTCAGTCAGAATTGCTTATGTGTTCTTACTGTTTAGAAGTAAAGCAAATGCCTTATAGAAGCCTTTTTCTCACAAAACTCTGGGTTTCTCACCTAAATTTGTACTCTCTTCAGCATGAAATATGAAAATCCCTTGTATGTCTTTCCCCTGTGTCTACCTTGGCCCGTGCAGCCCCTCATCTCTATGCTGATAGAATTAAGAGATGGTTCTCACAAAGACACCCACAGATGAATTGTGACAAAGGAGAGGCAAGAAGTTGCTTCAGGGATCCATCGTTCATGGGAATCAAACACAAAGTAACACAGATGATCCAGCTCATAGTGGTTGCCTCCCATACCCTGCTTCCCCAGACAAGTCCCTGCAGCCGGGATACCCCTTGTCCTCTCTGAAAGAAAAACCTGGGGTCCTAAGCCTCTGTATTTGTCACAGTCCCTCTGGGTGCCTGTGGGGAGGGAGCAGACGTCAGCCGAGCAGCACCAGAACACATGAACCCTGGTTTCTAGTCCTTGCCTGGCTAAAGCACACAGTAACTTGCAGTAGTTTTGGAGATACCCTTAGCCTCTCCCTCTGAGTGCTAGGGATTCCCACGTATAAATTAAAACACCCAAAATACTGTCATCAGAACACTGACTTTATTAATAGAGACAAACAAAGGATTAAAACACGTTATGAATTTGCTGAAATACACCGTGTACCTGTGGAGGACAGACATATTTACATACATCAGTTCATTGTAGAAAGGTGAGCCGTTTGGTCTAGGTGACTAGGATATCCCCAGGTAGTTTGCAACGAATCCAGACAGCTTTCTCTCCGTGGTGGCCCTGGTAAAGCAACCGATTTCCCCCCAGCCCCACCCCAGCCAGGCTAGTGCCGGACCCCCTGCGCACCCCCAGTGTCTCATGCCGGACTTTCCACAGCACAGGGTGAGCACAGCTGGATTTCACCTGAGGCCAGCGGCGCGAGTGAAGCACACCGAGAGCTGCAGGCTGCTTGCTCTGGGGTGTGCCGAACCGGGTCCTCTCAGCGGGGAGGCAAGAGAGAGGGGGCCAGGGTGCTTTGGACACACCCGCATCCCGCCTGCTCCCGTTGCCCCCAACCACCCCAGGGGAACCCCCTGGCCCCGGCTCCTCCAGCCGGCAGTGGGTTGATGTTTCCCGCCCCAGGAAGGAGCGGAACAGCCCATGGCACGGGACGGGGCCAGTACCGCTTCCCGGCACGGCTTGGCACTACTCGGGTCTGCACTGGGACGGCACTGCAGCTCTCGGGACCGGCACCTCTACTCCCGAGGCACGGCCGGGGATTTTCCTGGACGGACAAAAACAAGCGGGGGAGAAAGGGAGGGGGAGGACGGGG
>VZSE01006402.1:228125-256329 GCA_013398275.1 Promerops cafer
CAGCGCCAGCGCCCGGCAGCTCTCCATGGTGCTGCCGCCCCGCCGCTGCCGCCGCCGCCTTTATAGCGCCGTGCCCGCCCAGCCGTGCGTCAGCGCCCACCGCCGCCGCGCCCCGAGTGTCGGCACGGCACGGCACGGCACGGCACGGCTGGGCTCCGCGCCCCCCACCTCCCGACCGCCCCAAACGGCGCCCCAAAGCGCCGGCCGTCCCTGGCCCTCGGGCCAAACAGAGGACCCGTCTCAGAGGGTGACCGAGGGGAAGGCAGCCAGCCGAGCCGCACCGTGGCCGCACTCCCTGTTCTCGTCCACAGCCGAGGGCTGTGAGCAGAGTGGGAAACTATTCCCTCGCCCATGGGGACTAGGATGGTTGAGGGAGAGGGTGGGCATTGGACACACAGAGATGAAAGTGGAAGCTGGGCTTGCAGACTAGGGAGACTAGACTTGGAATTCAACACAGGGGTCTGACAGGAGGGAGAGTAAGTACCCCGTGGGCTAAGGAAAAACTTGATGTGCTAGAAGGAAGAGCCATGTGGGAGGATCAGCCTGAAGGAGTGGGGGGTGGTAGACAGTGATGATGAGCAACAAGCTGATGAAGATGTGAATGCTTGAATAAGGACAGGTGGGAACCAACAGTGTGGGGAGGCTCAGGGCCAGCGAGAGCAAGGCAAGAAGCAGCATCAAAAGGCCCAGGATAAAAGTAACTGCTAATACATCAAGCAGAACTGTGAATGGTGCTTGGGGTCAAATATCATACCACTGAGCAGGTTCTTGGGGAGCATTATGCACCCTGTGTGTGAATTGATGCCACTTCCATTGCAGGAGAGAAAAAGTGCAGCTGCCAAAAGGAGACCTAGCATCGGTGAACACATCATTCAGACCTTCCCACTGATGTTTGGTTCTGTAAGCCCAGTGACCTCGTGTCCATGAATACTCTCACTGAAAAGATCCCCGGCAGGTCAAACCTGCCCAGGCCTCACAGCCATGGTGGTGGCATGGGCAGCTCTTCCCATTAAGAAAAGCAGTGGCATGCCAAGAAGAGCATGCAAAATGAAGGAGAGTGCTCAGCCTTCTCCAGCCTCCTCTGGGCCAAGGCTGGGGTAAAACAGGGTCACTGAGCAGCAGTTTGCTGGCAAGAGATATTTGGCCATCTGGTTGTTGGGACAAGGAGGCAGCGAGCGGGATCTGCCCGTGAAGAGGCTTCACTTCAAGCTCACAGCTCTGAAGTGGCTATGGGGATGTTCCTGCCTGCAAGTCAACAGCAGCAAGAACTGGGCTGTGTCTCCTTAGGTGAAGGGAGGATCATTTGGAGAAGGAGGAAACTGGAAAACCTTGTTAACAAAACTCTCCCAGCTTATTAACAAACTCTTAATAGCTGGTCAGTTGTAGGGGAGCTAGGAACAGCTTGAAAAGGCAATACAATGTGAGCACACACACAAAGAAGGTTGTTTAAAGAAAAATTAAACAGGTCCAAGCATGTATTTTTCCAAGCAGGCAGGCATTTTTTCAAGGGAACAGAAGGAGTGTGGTTTAACAAGTAATTTTCAACAGCAGCATTTTGTTTGAGGCAATAAAAACGCTCTGATCGCTCTATCACGTTGCTTTCCTCCAGTGCTGTGTGTTCACCTCTTGCTGTTACCTCCTCCCACACACTCCTATTGATCATCACATCCAGCAAAGGTCTCATTTGTAATTGCTGGTCAGAGTAGAGATCTCTGTCTGTCTGCGTGGATCCTCCAGTTTCATTTAGCCACAGGGAAGGCTAAGATTTCAGATGTCAGGCTGGTGGTAAACCACTCATAACAAAGTCCAGGCTTTGTTCCCAGGTTGGAGAAAAACCACAGCCCCGTGCAGTACTGAAAATGATGGCTATGCCAAAACGAAGTTTCTTAGAACAGAGAAATAACCCAGGCTATGAAAAATGCAACACTTCATACAGAGAGGCAGATCTATGGCCTATTCAACTTTAAAAGCAGCATCTACGAAGCCTGACCAAAAAATTCAAACCGTATTTTATAGTATGAGGATTACTCATGCAGTGTTGAACACACCAGAGATGCTCAGAAAACATCACTGTTTTCTTTCCAACTGGCACTTCCAGTAAAAACCTGAATTTGTTAGCTACTCCAGTAAAATTATTGTTGAATGTGGAGGCAATTACAGATTTCTGTTTCCAAAAGTCATTGTATCTGTCTGGCTACAGACATCCACAGAACTGTACAAGTTTCTGTGCCTGTTATTGTCTGTATCACAGTGTCTCTGCAGACATCACTGTCCCTTGTTCCCCATTCAGCCATTCTTACACACTTTGTCTCCAGCACTAGGGGATAAAAAATCAGCAGGATTAATATCAGCAGGATATCTGAATATTGAACAAGAGTGTCAGAGGCTACCAGGTCAAGGAACAGAAAAGGGTCAAGATACAAAAACAGATAATCACTGTTTACAATTACAAAAAGGCAGGTACTTTCCAACAGCATCAGTAGCCAGCTGGCTATGGAATGAGGAGAGCCTGTGGCACTTAAGAGCTCTGGGTAATCCACATGAAGTGCGATCAGACCTTGGGGATGGACAGCTCTGTTGTACCTAAGTACTAATTCAAGTTTCTCAAAGCTAACTTTCTCCATGCAAATGTCATTGCACACAAGGTACAAACAGAACACTACCAATGTGCATTAGCATCTGTATATCAAATGGATAATTTTGAAAGTCACACATGCTTTTCATAATCACACTCTTCCATCATGATCAATTAATTAAGTGTGCTTCTAAAACTGGGAAAATAATGGAGGTTTATCTTGATGCTGGTGAGCAGTTCTGAGGCATTTATGTGTGTTCTAGTTTTGGCTTGGCATAGACATGGAGTTGGATGGATTTTAGGACTGCTAGACTGTAGAGATTAGTGTCAAGCATTTGAACAAGTGCTCTACTGAATCAGAGACACAAAAATGGACATCTGGCTTTAAGTGGATGCTTTAAGGCTTTGCAGAAAAGCAGCAGGCTTTTATAACTGCCTTGTTAAATTGCCTTAATTTATAAACCACAGTTAAAAAAAAATATACCATCATTGGTTTTCTGAATCAAGACTTTTTTTTTACTGAAGCCAAAATAAAATCTAAGGTAAATCAGAGTTCTGCCACACTTGAAGTAATAAGAGTCCAGAGGCAAACTTGAAAGACATCTATTTCAGCAGGAGATAGCAATTCATCTCGATGAGTAATAGATTGGGAAAAAGCCATTTAAATAAAATATGGGTTCTCAGAACAACAGTACATATACCAATGCCCACACAAACAGTGAGGCTACAAACTCCCCAATAAACTAACCCCACACGGGTGGAGGAGCAGTGGGAACAGGTCCCCAGTGGCTTCTCCATTTCTGCAGGCAGAGCTATCGCAGAGACTGTGCACTATCCACATCTCATTTCAGCCCTGGAAGCAGGCTTGTAATGACTTTGTTCCAGAGGCTTTTCCTTAATGTTTGTTAAACAAACTGCCACCAATTTTGACTGAAGACCAAATTGTAGCTCCCAAGTTCCCAGCACCTTCCTAGCTGCCATGGAAATAAAAGGAAAATGGCAATGGGTACATTTTTACGATCCATTCTGAATTCACCATCTCAGCCCAGGTAATTTGAGAAGGAAACCCTTGGTTACTGCAACAGTCTCTAGGGACACAAAAAGAAGCTTAGCCTGCCTCATCCATCGTTTCCCATTTCCTTCTGTAGAGGTTTTTGAAAACACCCTCAAGGTCACAGTATTGACTCTTTTAAACTCCTTGCAGTCAAGTGTTAACCTCCTAAAGAGACCATGTCCAACTATCATGGAGAAACCAAACTAGGTAACCTCTTGGCCTCCCCTCTTCTCAGGGGCTGGAGGGACACACATAGCTCAGAACAGCTATGCCCAAGGCAAGACTAGATAAAAGCAAAGGTTCCCAGGAATTCTAGAGCACCTGGTGTGATGTCTTGGTCCACCACAGTTTGTGCACTTGATATGGCACAGCTATTTACCTTGTCCCTCGACCTCCATTTGAAAAATCAGTGTCATCCCTTTCCAGTAAGGAAACAGATTAGTGGTTGTGTGCTGCTTCAATAATACAGTGGAGAGGTTACATGTACCAGAGACAAGAAGGAGAAGTCTTGAAACAGTCACCCACAGCTTTTACATTGCCTCTGCCATTATGAATATTATACCCTTACAGTGGTAGCTACCTTTTGTTTAGGTTTATTTAAAATTTCCTTTCATTCCAAAAGAGAGCCTACTAGTAGCACAATGCTAATGAAAACCGAAAATTACTATTGTAATGGCAACCATGTTAAACCTAAAAAAGAGCTGCTACTGCAAAAGCATGACACTCCTGGTGGCAGATGCATTTTGAGAGCTCTGGGTGCTTATTTTGAGACAGCATGAATAGATCCACCAACATCATCAAATGTGGTACAAGCATTGTTGGAGTTGGGGTCCAGCTCCTCGTTCCTGCTGACTCCACAGAAAACAATGTTTTTCAGCAAACCTCTGGGCAGCAAGACACCGTCTCAGTGATCAGAACACCATCACACACGAGGGGCACTGTGTACAGTCACTGCCCCATACAGAATGCAGCACAGTAACATGCAAAAGCTTTGCCAAAATAGCTGTGTAGTGGAGGAGTGATAACCACTAGTGGCTCTCTGAACTGCTGTTCTGCACTGAAGATCCTGCTTGGTAGCGACCACTAACCAGATCATGCTGATAGAATGCTAAGCCTCTGATGATTAATTTCATTTCCTCACCACGTTTCCAAAGCTAAGTATTATTAAAGCAGGACACTCCTATTTATTCAAACATGTGTTTTGACTTTGCTTGCACACATATTCAGAGGAAGAAATTTTGACAAATGTAAAGAACTCTTTTCAGATGTAACAAGCAACAGGGAATTACCATTCTCAGAAGCATCTTTCCAAACATACCTGCTTCTAACATCTGTATCCCAGGATTATGTGTTACTGTCTTCAACTTGGCATGATTTAATTACCAGTGTAATTGAAACAATATAGTCAAAAGAAAAATATTATTCAGAAGCGATCAGATTTCTTAGCAGAAACGGGCAGAGTCCTCATGGCTTTGGAAGTGACCGGCAAAAGTGACCCCCATAATTAAGAACAGAAAGTCAAGTGCCTGAACTAATTATTCAACTGGAGTAGGAGAAAATACAATGCATTTCTTCTTACTGGAAGCCACTAACAGCATTTTAGGGTCTGGAACTCTTTTTCTCCTTGCTTATATTATATATGTATATATATTTATATATTTTATAAATCTGTATTTAAAAATAGGGTATTTTAAAATGCATTTCAGAAGCCTACTAACTATAAATAATTTCAGTTTACTTTCAGGATCAAGAAATCTTTGGTCTATGCCAGACAAGTCCACAAATGTGTGTAGTGAGACAAGTGGCACGAAAGCACAGCTCTGTGCCTAGTTGGCAGTATTTTAAACTATTATTCTCTGTTAAGTATTTATTTAATGTACTAAGAATAATCATGAGAGTGCAGAGCTACAGCAGTAATCTTTCTAGTGGTGCACAACACACTGGGCTTAGGATACATTTAATCTCAGTAAAAAGAGAGGGAAAATTGCTCTTTTAGTGCAATATAGAAGTGTCCCAGAGACCACACAGCTCAACATAACACTAGGCTGTCTACATTGTCTATATCCTAGAAGATACAGACAGTGATGATCCCCATTCCAAGGAGTAATTTCATTCTCTCTTTTGCATCTGTCTGAGACACAGAAAGGAAAGACAAAAAGTCTTCCACAGACTGGAAAGGCTGGTAGATAGCAGACCTTCCATCCTCCTCCTGGATCCAAGGAGAATTCCTGTCCACACAAAACTAAGAAGATTACAGCTGGCACCTTACCCCAGGTGATCACTCCTCTTAACAGTCTTTCCTCTCCCCACAAGCCAGCAGAGGATAGGACCTCTATTCATGTACACTGGCTCCTGGATTTGACTCTCAGTTAAGAATATTTCTGGCAATGGCTATCCAGGCACTTGTAGAGCAGGTGAAAAAACCTTCCTGTTCCCAGCTAGAACAGTACGCAGTTGCTTCAAGGTGCAATGTTTTTGAAGAGAACAAATTAAATGACAGATACTGAATTCTTGAAAAACTTTATACTCCAGCAAGCTATCCTAAATGAATCAGAATAAGCAAAGCACTCCAGCATCTCAAAACTCCTAAAGTCAGTGGATTTCAGGCTTCTGCTCTTGAGCGAAGCACTGATCCTTGTGGAGAGAACACTGTGTCTTTGTGAAATCAAAATTACCAGAAGGACCACATGCCAAGATGTTTAAACACATTTGCAGCCAGTCCCTGTCCTCACACATGCTCTCAGCAACCTCCTGATTTTACAGATACCAGCACACACCTCCCAGCTCTTCCAGAAAACATTACGCATCCATCAGGTTCAATAGTTGTTTTGACTTCAGGGAACCACACAGAAAAGCAATGTTTTTTGGATGAAAGCCAGAGAGAGAACAAGATGACAACAACTGCATGAAATCTGTAATTTCATGCTGTGCTGAAATCCCTGGCTGCCCATACAGCACTTCCCTTTCACAAAAATTATTTATTAGCAAATGTAGGTTTTTCTTTGTTGAACTGCAAAAGTACTTTGCATTTATAGGAGACATACAAAAAAGAATTAAAAGAAACACAGGAGCTGATAAGCACCATATATGTAGCTTATTTTGTACATTTATTTAAGAGATAATATCAATAGTTTCTTGTCAAACATTAAGTATAATGCTAGAACCTGCAATTTATTCATGCAATGCAATTATATAAGCACTTAAAATGACTAATCTCAAATAACTATCAGAAAACTGAAGCACTGTGTGACAATTACATCAGTGAAAATAATGATGAAAGTTTCATTAAAAATAGCATCTCACAAATCTTTATTTTTAATCACCGCAATATTGTAGTTAATGTGCTGCCCAGCCCCAAATAAAATATACAGAGGTAATTCTGATGATCACATGTTTAAGTTACATCCTGAAAATTCCAAATTCTGTCTTCTTTGTGGGTGCATTTAGTGCTGCGCTGAGACTGAGGCCCAAAACCAGTCTTGTGTCAGCTGGATCAATAATTCCATCATCCCATAATCTAGAGAAAAACCAAAAACATAACAAACCAAAACTTCTAATAATTAAAGGAAATCAACATATACAGCTGGTATACTTTCAAACCCATGAAACTGGAAATGCTTCAGAAAAAGAAAGAGGAGTAAAGAGCTAAATTATACTTAAAACAATGGAGTCAATTCACGCTGTTCATCAATGCAATAGACTGGTGTGCATTACTCCATGGAATTTGTCTTCTAGAACAATGTATACATTTTAGGTAAGTGGAGAATGTATGTCAGATCTACATATTTTAAATACATTCTTCATACTTAATCACCTCCTTCAAGAAAAAAAGCCCTCTTTGCTTGTTAATGTTCTTGCCGAGAATGACCATCTGTCAATGACCTATCTAATTCTATTAAGAATGCTTGTACTTAAAGGATTATGTCACATCATTATTTACACTATTCAGGTTAATTCAACTGCTAGATGAGGATGATACAAGTGTTTATTCTTTCATCATTAAAAATCCAGAATAAATGTCAAGTATTTTCAGAATTTCTGTGGTAGGTTGACCTTTGTTGGATTCCAGGTACCCACAGGGCCGCTTTATCTCTCCCCCTTCCCAGCTGGACAGAGAAGAGAAAACAAGATGGAAAACAATAGGTTGAGATAAGACAGTTTACTAAAGCATAAGTGAAAGTTTGCATGTGCACCAAGAGAAAAAAATGTTAACTTTATTCTCTACTTCCCATCAGCAAGCAATGTCCGGTCACTTCCCAGGAAGCAGGGCTTCAGCACGTATGGTATTTACTTGGCAAAGCTAACACTGTAAATAACCGATGCTCCATCTTCCTCCTCCTTTCCTTAGCTTTTGGAACTGAGCTAAAGTCATATGCTATGGAATATCCCTTTGGTTAATTTGTGTCAGCAGGCCTAGCTGTGTCCCCTTCCAGGATCTTGCCCACCCCAGAATACTGATGGAGGGAAAATGTTGGGGAGAGAGGCTGGTGCTGTGCCAGCACTGCTCAGACGAGCCTCTGCTCAGCCAAGGCACTGCTGTGTTGTCAACACCTTTCCAGCTACTAATGCAAAGCACAGCACTGTGAGGGCTGCTGTGGCAAAATGAACTCCACCTCAGACAAACCCAATACAATTTCTTCCATTTATTTCACTACTATGTTCATTTCTAAACAACTGAAGATACTACCCTCCTTCACCCAAACCCAAAGGCAATTAAATTATAAATGAGCAATTGTCAAATTCCCAGGTCCCCAAAATCACCAACACTTGTAAATAGTCTCTTTGGTATTACCCAAAAATTAAGTTGTCACATCAGTTCGCAATGACAGCTCCATTCTACCTAAATTAAAATCCATGTTGAAATTCCCATGTTGAAATGAAACTGTAAATATTGTTATTTCCCCAGCAAGATATTTAAATAAGATAGCACATTGCTCATGGAAACCTAGTCTCACTTAAACAAACACATACTTAAATCAGCATCTGCAGAACACATGCACAGTGTCTTTGGTTAAGAGTGGGATGCTCCTCCTCCATCCCATACTCCCCTAGAGAGACTTATTTTGTATTCTTTGTGAACTTACTTCAGTGTTGGCTAATGCTCGATTCTTTGTGAAAAATTTAAAAATACAAGAAACAGTCATGAACAGGGAGCCATGACTGACTCTACCAAGAGAAGACACAGCCTTTCCTTTCTAACTGAAGTTCCAATTGCAAATTTTATATTGTTTGGATATTAATCTAGCAAAACCTATTAGACAGGAAACAAGGTATTTTGCACCCTTCTTTCAATCCTAAGTGTGCCAACCTCACCCCCAAAAGGACTGCAGATGTACATAAATACATGCTGATAAACTCAAGGCAGCAGCAGACATCTGAGTGTTTACCATATTTGCTTTGTCATTTGCTGTGAAAGTAATATGGATCAAATCAGATAAATATACTAAGAGACTGACAATATATGCTTTTTATTTTACAAGGTGCATCTATACCATGATGCACAAAATGGAATTGTAGTAGAAAACACCTTTAACAAGACCAGGCACAAGGGTTCAGGCTCAGCTCTAGGAGCATTTTCAAACTATTAGACAGAGAAGAAAAAGGATACCCAGCTCAGAAAGAACACTCTACTATAAATAAATCTTATCGTGGTGCAGCTTCCCAAGCAGGAGACTGTTAAACTAAATGGGACACAAGAGAAAAACTGAAGTACAGAAGAAGAAAGGCTTTGGAGAAGGGAAGACTTTGCTGCTAACTGGGAAAAATCAGGCTCTTTTTTGGGGGGGAGTGAAAACCAAATTTTGATTTAAGAAGTCATGCACCACAGTAGTTGTGGCACTCATTGACCTGGCTGCCAGGTCCCAACAATCAGAGAACGAATTCTGGAAAAATGATAGATTTATAGAATGGTTTGTATTGGAAGGGACCTCAAAGATGATCTAGTTCAAATCCCCCAAACATGGGCAAGGACACTTTCCACTAGACCAGGTTGCTCAGAGCCCCATCCAACCTCACACTAAACACTTCCAGGGATGGGGCAGAGGATTGCTCCTCTGGGCAACCTGTTCTAGGACCTCACCATCCTCACAGTAAAAAGTTTCCTCAAATCTAAAAAGGAGAAAAACTTCTGGCATGGCAAACCACCCCCCCGCCCCCCGCTATAAACCCAAAATACAAATGTACCTCTATCTAACTTCTTCTCATTTTAGGATTCTCAGTTAGTACCTCCCTTCTAGTGCGCTAGTAACCCAAGCACTGGAACATTCCAACAGCCAAACTTGTACCTGCATGGAAGTGGTACTAACAGCAAATTCTGTCATTCAGATGACACAAGAGCTGTCTGTATCATAACTCAGATGAAGTGCATGGTCTAAGCTCCTGCTGTCTGGACTCCTGGGAGTAACTTCTTTCCTAACTGTATCTTTAAATTGTAAGTAGTAACCAAATTTTAAGTAGTAACTCATTAAAATATTTGGGCTTATTTGGGCAATACTCCATTGAAAAGACTCAGAGCAAGTGCTTTTACCATACAAAAGCAAATGCAATTGGAAGCTTTTTTTTTGTTCAAAATAGCTGAAGAAAAGAGACTTTACAGAGACTTACTTAAAAGATGTCTGAATTTTCTTGATTTTTTTCAAGACAATGGTTGTAGCTCTTGATATAATCTAGCATGACAGAATGGCCGAGACTGTATTTTCTATACTTTCAACTTCATAGAGTGTGCATTACCAAATTTAATGCTTTTTTTTTTCATGTTGTATTTATATTTTTATTTAGTTATGATGAATATAGTCTGATTAATCTGCCAAAGGAATGGAGAAGATCCTCCCTAATAGTGAAAATAAAAGCAGTTTTGTGAGGTCTAATCAATCCCAACCTTCTGTTTCCTTAAGACTATGAAAAAACCCCCAACTTTATGAACAATCTCAAATACAGTAATCTCTATTTTTAAGCAAATTTTGGTTTTTTGACTGCTACTGGTTTGTTTGCTCTGTATATCAACTTCTTTTTTTTCCAATAAATACCTGCAATTAACTTTCTTATTTATGAAACACATTGAAACAGAATGAGGGAATTCATAATACTTAAAATGTTCAGCAGATCTGCTCAGGGCCTGGAAAGGACAGGGATGAGCTGACTCCAAAAGAATCACCAACTTAGTGCAGTACCTTGCAAGATGCAACTTCATAGTGATTACTACTGTAATAAATATCCAAACATGAAGCACATTTTAATGGCAGATTTGGGTTGGGTTTTTTTCCTTTTTTTGGTAACAACACAATTGACTTACACTGACAACTGTAGAGATTTTACATTGCATGGAAGTCAAGCTGCTTTCATATGGTCACCCCTGGCTTCTGCTTCTCTTTGTTTAAAGAAAACTGCATTCTCTACGGGGATGTAACATTAATAATTAAACTATCTATTAAAACCCCATTGCAGGAACATGAGTCACACTACACTCATAAAATATCTGTAACTGAGATAGTGTGAGTAAAAGAAATGAAGTTGCCTAAAGTAAAATGCTTATGTAATTTGTTAAGATGCAAACCACTGAAACCCTTTAAGAAATTTGTGAGCAGATTAATATAACTCATTAAAAAGGGTGCTGCCTAATGAGTGCCATTAATTAAGACTGCTCATTGTGAAAGGTTCTAATCAAAAAATTGGTTAAAGTCTGATTAGAAAATACAACCGCAGGGAACAGTATTGACATCCTGTAGGTATAGCAAGTAATCACTTATAAGCAAAACAATATAAACAGAATAAACAGGGATATTTTCTTGTCTTTTAAGATTGTCAGGGCATTTTCCTTCTCTCTCCTTATTACTGCTAAAAGCTTGATTCAAAGCCTAATGAAGTCAAGTGGAAGGGTCACATCAATCTCAGTGGCTATTAATGATGAGGCAGCAATTAGGCAGGAGGACAGCATCAGGGAGCCTCCAAACTAGCTGCACACAAGCAGCAATACAGACAACAATCTTTGTGTCTATCTGTCGTTTTTGTTCTCTCAGAAGTGCAAAGCTGTTTGTTACAGTTTCCCTGTTAACCTCTTTGGTGGAGGGATCTTACAAAACAAAGGCTGCTGGATTCAGTTTCAGTTACAGTACCCTGACATTTGGTTGACGATCACCTGGGTTTTTACCATGCTTGGAGCCCAATAGGAATGGGCTGCAAAAGGGACAGGTTACTCCTCTCAAATGCTTGCTAATAAGCAGCTGCTGATGTTGGTTGAGGAAAGGATTGTCTCCAAGGTGCAAGGTGAGTGGTACATCCTTCCCCCTGAGTACACTTACTGCAGACTGTAATCCACTTCATCTCATTGTTTCTGCTTGGACAGCCTACTCCTCAGTAATGAAAACTTCTGAACTATTGATCTGAGATCTTGCTTAGGAATTAGTTAATGCAAAGCATGAAAGGGCAGGAAACATGAGTATATCCACTGAAATACCCAATTAACTCTACAAGAGAGCAATTAAAAGCTCCTAAACAATGCAGACTGCACCTACTTGAACTGAAAAGTGAAAGAAACTAGCCAGGACTGCTTTGACCTGAGCCACTCACACACTGTTGTCGAAAGCACTCCTTTCTGAAAAGAGGCATTTCACCTTCATTGCTTATAGCCAGATAAGCCTCAGTGGGATTTCAGCTCTGACATTTGACTTCATGTCTCAGCTGGGCTTATTATCTTGAGTGCAGCGTCACACAAACCCAACCACATGCAATCCAGACCCACGCTAGTTCTCAGCCAACTCACATCTGTGCATGTCACATTTCCTTTCCAAGAGGAAACAGTAAGAAGTGCGTAACTACCCTGCTTTTTCAAATAAATGACTCGTCACCTAGCACTAAAAGCACTTTCTAACGCCTGGGCTGGGCAAATTTAAGCTATTTGCTGGGGTGACTACTAGATTTGCAACTTAACTTCACAAAACGGCCAGCTCTTCTGAAAACATAAATTCGTAAAAGTTGTTCATCACAGAGCACAAAACTGTTATTAAACACTCAAGATTAATGTCTAAAAATCAGACATTATTAAGAATACAAAATGTGATATTTTTTAATGTTAGTCTTTACATGTAAAGCAGCTTTCTTATAGATTAGTAACTTACTGCTGTAAATACTGACAGTCATCTGTCAGTTTTTGGGAGAGGATGTTTTTATACTGCTAATATAGCTAATATATTGAATGTTAAATAAATAATGGATAGAAGAGTCTGACTGTTTCCAGTGAACATATAAAAAAAGGCAGATGTAAAAAAAAATCATCACATTATTCACCTTCTCTGGGGTAGGGATTAATTTTAAATACAGGCAGTTTGACTCATTTTTTAAATGTTAGTATATAAGTGGAATATTCTTCGCCTTAAAATCCAGTTATAAAAAAATACATTTTCTTTTTCATTTTTCATTCTTGCCTTAGAGTACAAGGTCAGCTGTTAAAGGTCAGCTGTTAAAAACTTTTGTGCTATTTCTTTTACTATCCATTAAAGATCAAGCCTGATGAAGGTATTCATTTGATGAAACATTAAAATTAATGTCGATTTCCCAGGTGTACATATCTCAGTTAAGTATATTCCACTATCCCTACAGAAAAGAGTAAAAGCAAACAGTAATTTCATATATTACTTCTGATCATGAAGAAGGAGTTCTTCCCAGGTTACCTGTCCCTGCTTCCACAGTGTGTACATTTCCTTCTTACTCCTCAGTTTGAGGAGAAAATCCTTGCTCAACCACGCCAGTTTCCACCCTGCCATGCTCAATTTCCTACACACAGGAATAAAGAGCTCTTGTGCTCTAAGAAAAGTGCCTTTAAAGAATTGGAAGCTCTAATCAGCTCCTCTGTCCTTAAGGAGTTTTCCAGGCGATCCCATCCACCAACCCTTTAAACATCTGGAAGTTCACTCTTCCAAATTTTAGGCTCCGGAGTTTCTCTTTGCCGCCTCATATTCCTTGAGATCCTGAACTAATCCAGGGTGTGCCCGCGACAGCCCCGGCTGCCTCCAACCATAACCTCTTTAAGAGGCCCCCCTCCCCAGGGGGAACCGGGCCCAGGAACGCCGCACCTCTGGCTGCCTTGCCTCATACCTGCACCAGCAAGTTCTTCTCTACATACCCCACGAGTCTCCTGGGTTGTTCACTGCCAGCTCTGCTGCTTTCACAGCTGACATCTAGGTCACTGAAATATGCTACCCTCTACCATCATTAGCAGCTCAGAGCCTGTGGAAAATTAGCTTTTCCATACCACAAGCAGAAATATATGCAGGAACTTAAGCACTGACAGGATGAAACTAACGCAGAATAACCACCAAAGGCCAAAAAAGCCCCCCCAGGCTACCTTCCAGATGTATCTGGATCACTTCAGGATGCCACCTTGTTTCATTAGCCTAACTGGTTCCTGGTAATTTACTAATATTCCATCAGCCTGAGAATGAAAAGCTGCAAAGGACTTCTCAGCAAACATGATTATGCTGCACCCATCAGCTAAAGCCCTACACCATCATTGCAATCATCCAATAAATTACCTACCATGACCACGACCTGAAATTTGCCAATGGCTTCAGGTCATCTTGAAACTGCTACCCCTCCTTTTCCACTGGCCTCTTCTACTTGCAGGACCCCACTAAAATGAATTCCTCCTAATAGACATGCAGCCACCCATTGCATTGTTCAACAGGCTTTAGAAAGGTGACCAGATACTACACTGGGGAGAACAATATAAAACTTTTCCAGAATAAAACAAATAACATAGAAACTCCATGCTACCATATAATTTCTTACAGAACCAGTGAAGTAATTCCTGCAAGTGCATGCTGTCTTCTGAAACAGTTCACAGTACCAGGTCCCAGAGATAAGACAGACAAGACATTGGTTTGAATGCACATCAAACACAGTCTTTGCTTCTGATTGCTCTGTTCTGCTGTTCTTTAATGCCAAGACTTAGATGTCAAGTCCCATGATTACAATTAAATTTTAGAATAGTTATTTGTATGTTACCTTGCACTGGAATAATAAGGGTTTCCTTCCTCCTCGAACCTCCTAATGATTGGCTCCTTCAAAGCTGCTTCCTCTGCCTCAGACAACTAAAAAAACCACATAAAATATTCTTTAATTTTTTCTTCTTCTGCAATGATAGCAGAGCTTTATATGTAACATCACCCTGAAGAAAATGCCTAAATTATCTGCCCAAAGTTTTTTTTTTTACTCTTTTAGCACACAATTGTCATGTTTGACAACAGAATTTAAATAGCACTTTCCAAATCAAGTGGGTGGAAAAAGGAGAATAAACATATACTTAAATGAGTGCAAGAGTAATTGGTGACTAGCACTTGAAAAATTACTGAAGCTAGTGTATTGGAAAAAGAAATTTGAGTTGCCTTTGGCAAGATTTTTTAATAAAGTAAGTCTGCGCTGTTCGAACACTGGCTTTTCCTATGATCTGGACTGGTCACAGTAATTCAGAAAACTTTCAAGTTTCTAACACATTTGACTGACATTTATTTTTATTGAACTTATTATTTTTCTTGAACTTGTCTCTGGGTATCATGGATTTGGGAAATTAAGACAGAGAGATAAGGGTGAGTATATTCTACCCACAGAAAGGACAAGTCAAGTGCTGAAAAGTAATGGCACTTGAGATAACATGTTCATACTGCTTAATTATTCTGATTAACTAGTCATGACAAATATGAACAATTTTAAGATATCACAATAAAACCACTTCTTATGGGATCAAGGCAGTAGTATAACCATAAACCTTGCAATTAAAAAAAACCCAACTCAGCAGAAAAGTGTGGAATGAAACTATAAAATACTACTATAAGATTTAATAAGATATGTTTATTATATAAACAATACACCTCTACTTTTCAATTAAAATGTAGAAATGAGCAAAAATTTTCCCAAACCTCTCCAAACCTGCTGTTTGTTACAAGCTTCATAATTCTCAATCAGTGAATCATTTCAAGATCAACTTTCTCTAAAACTGCCACCTCGTAATAATTGGAAAGACACTTTATCCTGACATATTTCTCTTCATACTCCCAAACCAAGGAGGACTCCTGGTTGCCTGTCTTGGGTAGAACCAATAACTTGGTGCAGCAAGTACAAAAATACAATGGTATATGAAATACTTCTCTTTTTAAGCAAAAGTAAGAAATGTTACAAATGATCTTCACATTTCAAAGAAGTAAGCAATAACATTTCACAAACGTTGCATGTTTGTCACTGCATTAGTGAATAATAATTCACTGGTGTCTCATTCTCTTCCACCCCTTCCTAGCTCACAAAGTGACCAACTCCAGTGAAAGAGTAAGTGAAAATGACTTTACTAGAAATGAAAGAAGAAAGATATACCTGTTTTCCCTCCCTTGCTTTTTGGTCCTTAGCTATTGTAGCTAGAACGGTTGCAGCTTGTTCCCCTCCCATCACCGATATGCGAGCATT
Organism: Promerops cafer; assembly: GCA_013398275.1. Taxonomy (NCBI): domain Eukaryota; kingdom Metazoa; phylum Chordata; class Aves; order Passeriformes; family Nectariniidae; genus Promerops; species Promerops cafer. The sequence goes on from VZSE01006402.1 coordinate 244,202, forward strand.
TGGCCACATATATAGGAATCTTGGACTGAAAAAATATGTATTAAACATTTCCCAGTGAAGAACTAATTCTCACTCAACTAAGAATACATTTTTAAGCATGACAATTTTACAATATAGTATTTTTTTAAAAGGTACATAAACATACTTCAATACTTGCAGCATTACATTTGAAAATGTAAAAATTCTGTTCCATTATTCAAACACCTTCTTTTAAAAATTTCTCTTTCTTGAGTCTCTTCAGCTCACATTCCCAACCTACATAAATTTTTCTCCTAAACATCCCAAATAACTTCAATAGTATGGGGAACTTTGAGAAATGAAATTTTAAAAAATTACATAAGCCACGTCCAAAGGGTCAACAAAAAAATCCTTAGGAGTTATATAAACATTACTCATAAAAACAGGCTGATTGAAGTGAATAAGGAGTTTTTACACAAGCTGATATACTCTTCCTATGAATGTAGAATAAAGGACCAGCCTATACTGCCCAACGATTAAGACTTTACAATTTTTCCACCAAGAACTGAAATGGGAGAAAGGGATGTGAATAGGGTTACTGTTAGAAGGTCTCCTCTGTCACCTAATTCAAGGTGAATCATGAGCCTTATCAGTCTCTACAAATTTCAGGCTGTTATTTACTTATGAACATATTCATTAAGAACTCTTATTTTCCAAACAGGGCAATTTCTTCAAGAGTTCAGATGGTTTTTCAGAATGGTACTTCAAGGTTATGCTCTCTTAAATTATTTCTGTCTGCTGTCATAATTTGAAGCAACACTTACCTATATGCTCTTCCACACATCCCATAGTTTCCAGCTCCATAAGAGCCACCGATAATGACAGTTATTTTAGGTACATTGGCACAAGCTACAGCAGTTACCATCTTGGCACCATCTTTTGCTATCCCTCCAGCCTCATATTCTCTGCCAACCATGAAACCTAAGGAAATGCAACATGAACAAAAGGCTCACCAGCTTTATATTATAATACCGTGCCATATGTCACACTATGTGCTTCACAGCACATGCAGAAAGAACTGAGGAGCAAATCATAAAGCAAGGCCTCCACCAGGGGCTGACAGGCTGATTTCCAAACAGGCTGGAGATGCAGGTACTACAAAGCACACAAGAGGCTGTCTAGAACACAGCCTCAACAATTAACAGCAAAGTCTACAACAAAGTGAAACCTCAAACACTTGATCTTACTCACCTGTAATATTCTGCAAAAACACAATGGGAATATTTCTCTGGCAACACAACTGGATAAAATGTGTACCCTGTGAAGAGGAAAAATAAAAGAGTAAGCCATTGAAAGTTGAAAAAGTGAAGCTATCAGTACCAGCATACTGAAGTCTGTTCAGTAGTTCTAAATCCTTCCACTGAAGTCCACCACAGTATTTCCACCAGGAAGTGCTATACTACTTCTCCTTCACCCAAAGTTAAGTGCAAAACATGCATTCACTGTAGCAGAACTAAGAGATCTCCAAAAATGTGCGAGACCATGGGTAAAACAGAAGTAATATCCTTATAAAGCATTACTACTAATACTGAAAGGCTCAACTGCTGTGACTCAGCCAATATGCAGTTCAACCACGGACAGCGCCAGTGTGGCACCTGACATCGACTTTGGTAAGACTCTGCCAGAGAAATCAAGACAGTCAGTCAGAAAAACATATTTCCCCATTTTCTGTACAAAAGAAAAGTATTCTCTAAAACTGGGAAAGGCCCATATACATTATTTACTCATAGCCCTGCCAACTGCTGTAACATCTTCTCCCTTTCCTGAAGGCAGGAAAGGGCCCTCTCCCTATTTACTAGCAAAAGACCAATTTCCTAGCAAAGTTACAAATAGGAGATTTCAAGCCTCTGTCTCAACTAATCTAAATCAATAAAGTTCCTCAGCTTATTTATACACTTGCTGGTAAAGAAAACAAAACAAGCTATGTAGCAGAACAACTGAGAAAACATCTAACCTCCTCACTATATAAAACCTGCAAAGGTTATAAAAAGAAAAAAGAGAGAAAAATAATTAAGTATAATCTTCTTCAGAGAAACACGTGAATAGCATAGTGATGATCGTGAGAAAAATATGCAACAACTCATTATAAAAATGCAAGGAAAAAAAGAAGTATTGCTAAGGTATGTTGCTTATAGAACAAGCATCATGGACAAAGGTTTCTCTAGAAGTGAATTTCCTTTTACAGTACTGATCCGCTAGTAAAAGTCAGAAAATGAAGATTCCTTACATTATTTTTTCATTGTTAGGAAAAAAAAAGTTGTAGCACTAAATTGTTAGAAAAATAATGAAAGTATTAGAAATACTGCAAGAATTATTTTCTACCTGGAAATAACTGCTAAAACAAATGTCAGATGAAAAAAAAGTCATTTACTGCAGTGGTCCAAGTTGGAAGTATTCCTTCAGCACATGAAACTCAATTTTGTATATTATTTTATAAAAGCAATAAATCCATTAAAATTACTTCCTTTCTCCACCTCTCTCATCAATGCTTCCTTTTTCTGTATATTCTCAATACCAATTTCCTCACCATTAGCTCAAGAAGCCTGTTAGAACAAAACTAGCATATATAATTGCTATTACAAAAAATTCAACTGACAGTTGTTTCTTGAAAAAATAAAGAACTAAAGCAAGCAACTAAACACAGACCAAGGTAAACACTCTGCAATACCCAGATACCCTTTATCACCATCATTCCCTGAAGTCCAAACTGTAAAGCATGTTAACTGTAAAAAAATCACAATATTCCTTCACACACAGCCTTTCATTCACGAAACAGATATTTTTGCTCACAGACTTTGAGAGACTGCACAGGTATTCACTCATTATTCTAAGCCAGGAGATGCCACAGCAAAGTATGAAAATTAAAACTCTAGTAAACCAATGAACTGAGTACTGGAATCCAGGTTTTAGATTTTCCAGTTATTACAAAAACAATGATGTGATTTTCTGTAGTACTTCATGGTTTAGACTTTAGAAATACCCAAGAGGGTATTTGATGTAATCAGGAAGGACTTGTCTTGCCACACATGTAAGTTTCAGGATATACTACTTCAACTATGATGTATTCACACAAATGCAAATGCTGTTCTGCTGTTGGCCTATCTTCTTCACATCAGAAAAATCTACCAAACACTGTTTCTGAAATATGGTCAATTTTTTTTACAGCTTATCAACAGCTTCTACCTGTTTCACATTTACATGGAAAACGTGGAGCCAGTTCTCTTCCACTATTTAAAAAAAGTTCCTCATCTCAAGAGCAAGTTGTCCACCAGAAGTTTTGTTTCTCATTGGCAAAGAGGCTAATATCTATTTACCTTTTTTGCTGACTCTGAGAACAGAACTCCATTGTTTCCAATAATTCCTACTGGGTAACCAAAAATTCTTGCAAATCCTAAAGGACAGAGATTGATTTGTAAATTTCCACATGTATTTATTTTTCCATAGCATATAAAGGTAACACTTTCTCCTGGTAACAAAAACTGCTATTCTTCTGATGATAAACATAATTAAAAATATCAGTGGTGAGCCAGAATAAATCCAACTATAAAACCAGTGGGAACATATACAGAATAATTATATTTCTACTTACCTGTAACTAAAGTATCCCCATACAAGGCTTTGAATTCATCAAATCTACTTCCATCTACAATTCTAGCAATGACCTTAAGAAAAAATGGAAAAGTAACATTAAATTCCTAATCCTTCAAGGTTTTTTATTTATTTAGAAAGGAAGGCCATGATAATATATAAAACAAAATATAACATAATAATAATATAACATAAAACATAATAATATAACATAAAACCCTTCCATTTATAGAATATCAAGCAGCCTACCATATAAACAGTCTAAACGGCAGGCAAAGCCCATTTAGTTTTTTAAGTGTGATTCATCCACATGTTCGTAAAAAATAGAATTTCAAGATTAAGAATGTTTTAACCAAATAGCTAAATTACACAGGATCAACATATTCCTGATTAGTTGAATTTCAAAGAAAAACCTCTGCTTATATTTAACATAAATCAATAGCCTCATTTGTAAAGAAAAGCACATATACACTCATGAGTAACTTTCTTACAAGATATGATTATTTTTAGGGTTGCTTGAGTTTGCAACATACAAAAATAATGAAGATCTGATTTGAGTTTTCTCTGTAATGCAAAGGACCCATTTTTTATAGATACAGATTCACTGCTATCAAGACATTTGCCAGAAGATATTTATTTAAGAGAATATAAATCTGAACTATCCCAACTTTTGAGAGTGAAGTATTAAACTCAATGAAACTGTTCATCTCTTTTTCCCCTTAATGCAAAGCAAATTCTAGTAATTTCTGCCAAATAATTTAAGATAGGTACATATTAAGACTCTTCCTAAAATACATGCTTGGCTAGTAGTGAAAAAGGCTCTGAATGTGAGATTTGTGGAAAATATGAGAAAGCATGTTGGCTCAGATGAAGGTTCCAAGGCAGGTAATTACACTAAACCTGCAGTAGAGTACAACAGTCTTTGTATGCAGTTGGAAGAAGGCTCAATTGTTTGGTGTGCTTATACTCCATAAATATTTAAACAATCTTTCACAGGACTGTCAGAAAAAGAAAGCCATCATATCCCTGGGCAAGTCTATAGAATGCTTTGCCAATAAGGAGTTCCCATTTCTGTCAGCTTTTTCAGAATGTTACCAATCTCTCATCCTTGCTCATCCTTTTTAAAAGCATAACCGAAAACTATTATATTTTCAACAATTCACTGCTATCACAATAGATCTGCTGGACAAAAATAGAAAGAAATAAGTACCCAAATCAGGTATTATCAATTATGACAATATAAAGAGTGATTTCCTGCAAGAAAATGGGTGCATGTATGTATGGGCATATGGATCTTGCATTAATACTCATACCTCTTTGACATCAAAATTTCTTTTTAGCTGATCACCAACTATTCCATATATTTCATCAGCTGGAAATAAAGGCTCTTCTGACGGTTCTATAGTCACCTACAAGAATTTAACAAACAATTTACACAACAAAGTTCATATTATGACTTAAAAATTCAAACAATTAATTTGTCAACAGAGCACAGACTTGAGCACAGACTTCTCTTCACCAACATCATCAAAATGCCTGTACTGGCCTGACATTTTGAATAAAGATCAAGTTTCCTAAACTGAAGGTTGATAACAGTTTCTCACTTACTGGTACCTTTTTCCTACTCCTGCATATATCTCCACATGTGCCCCACTTCTTCCATGTTATAAAAAAATTAGGCATGTCCTTCTATTTACTTACTTTCCTGCATGCCCTCTAAGGCAGGCAGCATTCTGAAAAATGGGTGAAGATTTTGTTACACAACTGAATACAATATCTTGCTGTCCTTGAGCTTCCATTCACCTTCTCATATATCCTACTAAAATAAAATACGGCAATTCCACCCCCATATGCTACGCATCCCATTTACTACAAGGAATTCTTAAATCAATACAATTCATTGTCAAGATTTAGGTCTTGGTTTTCAACTCCTTTATAATCCCAGAAAATATCTTTTCAAAAAGATGCTTTAGCCGGTACCTAATTTTAAGTCCATGGAAACGATCATGTGGGTTTAAAAATAAATTAAGTCTAGTGCAAGACTGGATTAATCTAAAAGTGCAATTCTATGACTCTGAAGCACTCTTCTAGTTGCTTCACTCTTGCATTTAATCCCAGTAGTTTTATTGGGAATAATACAGCAAGAATGTAATTGCAGAACTGAAGCATCAGAGAAATCTTTAAGCACAAGAACCATAACTTCCATTTTCAAATGTGTAAAGTCATAGACAAAAACATGTGTTCTATAAAACAAGTGTTATATCAATCAGGCAGAGAAAATCACCCTAATTTCAACAATGCATTGTTTTCAGACTCTATACACTTACATCTACTTTCTTCTGGAGATTCAAACTTCTTACAACTTTCCTTGCCAGATGAAGTGCATGATTGTCATCCAAAGCATAATGATCTGTTACACCAGATTTTCTGTATATAAACAACAATAGCAAGATGAATACTTCAGGGAAAAAAACCCAACATAAATCAGGAAATGAAAACTTGACATCTTAAAGCTTCTAAGACCTTGAAAATATAGATGCAACAATTCAGCTCTCTGTGTTTTATTATGAAATTACTTTAAAAATAAAACCCATGCCTGGCCTTTTCTTCAAAATAGTACATTCTAGTTGTCAGACATGAAATAAAATAGCAACTGCAGGAAATAAAAAATCTAAATGGCATGTTATAAAATATAACAAGCATTGTTCATATGCATCAAAAATTCATTTCAATTATAAAGAAAAACATGTTTACAAAAATGGCATGAACTGCCCTTCAAAATAATTCTTTATTCACTTCAAATTTAAGCATCAAATAAGCATTTATTATACAGCAATATATAACTCACTGTGCAGTAATACCTGATTTTGTTTATTATTAATTGCAGAACTTGCAAGTGCACATATTTTTTGGGTTTGATAAGAAGTATTTTTTTACAAAAAGCACAAGCTATTTTGATCTTGCTTGTAGTAAATTCTACGTGGCAGTAAAAAAGATACAATCTGCAAAATGTATTATCTTTCTCAATACATATTATTCTGTTAACACTCAGTATTAAAGTCCTCCATATTATGCATGATGCTGCAGCACACTAGATATGTGAGTATTTTAAAGCAGTAAATCAAGGAAACCATGCTAACTAGAGTAACACATTGTAACAATGATATTCTAACTATAAAACAATCAGCATCAGATAACAACACAGAAATAATTTTCAAAAGGTAAACACAGCTTAAGAAAGATCTAAAACCACAGTAAAATAAAAGAAGGGAAGGGCAAGGGAGGGGGAAGGGGAAGTGTAATATATGGAAGAAATTAACTCTGGGAAAATATTTCTTTAAACCTGCAGTGAAGATCTGCCCCTCCAAGATCCTCTGCTGATACCTGTTCACCTGTTGCTGCTTTAACCTAACACAAGGAAAGGAAAATAAGCTTCACAGTTGACATTTGTCTTGCATTAATATTTATACCATCTTAGGTACAGTAGTAACAGAGATCTTAGCAAAATGCTTCTTCATTGATCGTATTTCCCTGTTTACTCTCCCTCTGAGCATCAAAATATGACAACACTGAATCTTGTAAAAATTACTTTTTTTTCTTTGACTTTGCATGCTTATTCTACTGTTAATATGTAGTTTTTATTTTCAAAGATACTCCCCACTGTTATACTTACTGCTGTGTCCATCATTTGTGTGCATACACTTACACATCCTTCAGATTCATAAACATGTTTTTTCACAAAAGGTTTCTCAGCACTTAATACAAAATTTCAAACGGGATATTTCCAAGCATTGCTTCAACCAAACAACACACCAGAAATGTAGGATTTTTCAATTTCGCTTTCTCTACATAAACACTTCTGTGAATTTTAACTTACTCATTTAAATATTAACCACAGAACAACCATTAGAAGTTATTATTTTCTAAACCTTCCAGTAAATACACAATAATTTAGTAATAATAATTTTCCTTAAAAGAGCATATCAGTGGCATGTAACTGCTTGGATCAGGTACGATTTCTCCATAAAAGTACCTGGACTGCACAATCCAAAGGCTAGATCTGTGTAATCTTAGACCTGAAAGGGTAATTTAAGAGTGAATGGTCTCCTTTGAACAAAACAGTATCACTTACTACTGGGGTTAAAAAAAACCCCAGAAGACTTCTTGAGGCACTTACTCTACAGTAAGTGCTTTGAAAAGGATTCCTTGAAAGCTGGAGAAACCATTATTCATTACCCACAGAGAGTACAGAGGTAGAGTACAAGCAAGGGAAGGGAAAACTATCATCATTTCCAAAACAGATTTCAGTTTCCAAATTTCATATCTAAAAATGAAGCATACATATATATAAAAATATATGTATACATTCTCACACACACACTTCCAAACTGTCAGGTTTGCAAACTTAAGTATAGATATTTCTTCAATGGGATTCTTGCTTTGAAATTTCAATTACCCTTGGAATATGAAGGTGTGGCATACTAATTAATATAAAGTTTCTGTCAGAGACATAATTAACTTGAGTCTTCATTAAACAGAGAACATACGAAGATACTTTTAAGAGAAGTGAGGAAGATTTCTTCCCTGGAAGGGTTATGCAGCATTGGAACAGGCTGTCCAGGGCAGTGGCTGAGTCACCATCCATTGAGGTATTTAAATGCCTACAGATGTGGCATTTAAGGGTTTAATGCACAATTTAGCGTTGCATTTGGCAGTGTGAGGTTAACGGCCAGACTCTATGACCTTTAGGATGTATTTTAAGATAAGCAATTCTACCATTTGATTATATGGTTTTATTCTATGATTCTATGAAATAATCACATACATCTGTCATTATGCAACCAGTTATAACATACTATTAACTACTGCAGAACTTGGCACAAAGCTGAATAGCGCAATGATTTCCACTGGCATGGAAAACCAGAGACTGATTTTAAAATAATTTACAAAAATGGCTTTTTTATTTTTGCACAGAGGTGAAGTTTTCCTTCTCCAAACCACAACATTGGAGCTCGGGACACTGCCACCATGTGAGATTGCAAAGTTTAACTCCTCTGCTCAAAGCAGGGTCAACCAGAGAAGGTTGCTAGAGATCACGTAATGACCAGGAGTTTTGACTAGCTCAAGAATGGAGACTCCACAAACCCTCTGGACAACTTGGTTTGGCATGACCATCCTTGCAGCAAATGTTTTCTTATGACTAAACAGAACTTCCTGTGTTTCAGTTTGTGCCTGGCAGTCTCTTGACCTATCACAGGGTACCAATAAGAAGCTTGGCTCTACTATCTTTATTCCCCCTTGCAAGGTATGGATAGATTTGCCCTAAGACATGTTTTCACCAGACTGAAAAGTCTCATCTCTCTCATATCCTCCTCATTTTACAGATGCTCCACTCCAGCATCTTCATGGAATTTCACTGGCTCACTCAGGCTTATTCTGGAGCACCCAGAGCTGCACCCTGCAGCCCAAACATGTCTTAGTCTGTCAGAGTAGGTGAGAACGAGTATTTGCTCCATCACCTTTCCAGATACAGCAGTGGAGCAGAGCATTCTACAAACTGTAGTTTTAAGTAACAGTTAAACGTACTCAGAGTTAGTGGTTGAAGTTACCTTAAAGTTCATTAAATTCTAACAGACTGCAAGTAAGACCTGCAACAAGATATGTGGGCATTTTTTAAGACATATCTGTTCAAGCTACTTCAACTAGAAATTATTAAAAGAAATAAACATAAACTTTAGCTATAATATGCATTTTCCACAAAAGATGAGGCCAATATGAAATAAAGTCCCCAGTACATAAATACCAATGAATTTGAAAAACTGATTCCCTCATTTTGCAAGACGTTTTTTCACCTCTGAGCACAGAAAGTAGCAACTTTTCCCTCAGGAAGGAAGAATCAGAAGTTTCTGGAACAAGAGCCTACAGGTCTACATGACATCCTGAACTACCAAGAAGTACTGCCAAAGATGAGGAGATTGGTACTCCACTTGAGAAAACCCAGAAGAATGGCCCTGAATATTACTGTTACTGTGACACTTGTCCTCTTCTATCGAGATCTGTCTGTTTATGAAGTCATCACTCCTCACCTTTCCAAAAAAGGAAGCCAAGAGAACTTCCATTTTAGATGGTGGACTGTACCTACGGTTCACTTGTTTTTTTTATCATACACATCTCAAGACAAATTATAAGTAACATCAGGGATTTTTCTTTTTTCACTTCCTCAGGATGTTCTGTTTTAGGCAGCTAAGCAATAAAATCCAATCCAATTTTCTTCATATAGGAAAGATGTTTTGGGGAACAGAGCTTACTCAGTATTGCTACAGTATCTGCTACAGCATGGAATTGGAGTTTCTATGGGAGTCTGAAGTAGTTTTGATGCTTAGAAGAAGGCAAGTAGAATATTTTCAGTGAGAATATGAAAAGCTCTACAGAACAGAAAGCTTGACAGGTGGAGATAATAAAGTTTGATATATACGCACAAAGATAGGGATCATTACATCTGCAAGGTTGCTAAGAAACAAATTAAATTGGAGGATAGTTGTGAAATCTTCCTCTGAAAATGGGGAAAGATTTTAAAACTTTCCAACTTTACAACACCCCTGCAATCACTGACTTGCCTAGTCAAGTCCTCCCTTCGAGGCCTGACTCAGGTCATGCTTTTCCAGATGTATATCCTGGCAAAAATCTCATGTACATCTCAGTGGCACACACGTATGATCTAAACTGCCTTAAATGATTACCATTCCCAGAGAACAAGCATCTGGTTCTCTTTTTTTCATCCTCCAAGCCAACATTTTGGGTCATACTGGGTATTAGACGTCTTACTGAAAACCTTTTGAAAAGGTTTGTACTTGAACAGTTCAGGTGTTCCTGCAACCAGGGCAGTTATTCTTAGTTATAGTAACCAATCTACTAACACTCTGATGTACAAAGTTCATGTCTTTCATCACACTAGTTTTCTCATCTCAAAGGGAAGATGTACGAATCACATGTTACTCACTCAACTAATATTATTCTCAAATAATATCTTCATTCATGTATATGCTACTTTTCAACAAGAAACTCAAAACATCTAAATTACAGTGAAAAATTTATAGAGAATTACTTAATTTTAAGGAGGATTTGTCTATGTTTACCTATAGACAAGTAGAAAAACACTAATACAAGACAAAAAGGAACAGAAACCTAGGTAGGACATTTGAAACAATTACTGTCAAAATTCTAATAACAAAATCCTAATGAGCAGTAAATAAATTATCATTACATTGCATAGATGCTATTCATTACTTTATCTGCTTTTCCTGATTACTTCATTCTTCTTATCAACATGGAAAGCCTCCACCAAAATAATAAATTACTTCAAACTAAATGCCTTTTTTTATTAGGGTGGACAACAAAGTAACCTTGTACTTTCAGGTGTGTGTCCCATGCCCCTGCTTTCCATATGCTTTCCATATTCCATTCTGAATTTATTTAAGATGTACAAATGTAAGACCTTTTTTCTTCCTTTTTGCTCTTTTTTCTTTTCTTTTCTTTTTTTTAACTGCACAAGAATTTAAAAGCCATCTATACACTGAACTTTGAAACAGGTATAAAATTCCAAATCTACTCTTATCAACAGGACGACACAATGGGGAGAAATTAACTTGAAAGGAAAAGAATGGAAATACAAAAATATGCTGTGGAAATGAGAGCAAAGCTATACAGGTAAACACTAAATCACATTAAAGGATGAGTTCTTCATACTTTTAATGAGAGTAACACAATCATGCTTTAGGAACTAGTCAACAAATAAATCTGTCAGTGGCTGTTCTCCCATAGTTTAATGGGACACACCACATTTTCCTAGTATTTTAAGTGTTGAAGGAAGTGACTTCCAAGGGACTTTGCCTCCTCTGTTACTAGAGGAATCAATGGAGCAGTAGCTCCATTAACCATGCTGTTACAAAGCAATTTCTTCACTTCGGCATGCTCAAGTTGGAAGGACTCTTGAGTGACATTAGATTTACATTTGGCTTTGTCACAGGAAGCACACCTTAAAGTTCCCGAAAGACCAAAACAGAGCCATTGTGCTGCCTCAGACCAGTTTGTACAATAAATTTGACAAATATTTGACTATTTCAAAAAAGCAAGTTTATCTAGCCGTGTTTCATTGAGACTGGAATAGCTGTGACAAATGATGCTCTGTTAGTTCTAGCACATTTATTACTAAAAATTCATTTTTTCTTATAAAGCTTGTATTAAATAGAATAATCTGTGTCAGCAAAAGACTGACATTATTGTATTATTATTTGTATTGGTATAGAACTGAACCTACACTAGGACATACAGTTATTTCTAAAATAATAAACCACATTCAAGCATTCCTTTTGTTTTCCAAGCTACTGTAATTTTAAAGCTCTCTTATACTGCAGTACTTCACAGTCACAAATTCCACTATGAGTTCCACAATAAAGCAAGGTTTAATTCACATTTCCTTAGAAACCATTTCCTTACTATGATAGAGGGAGGGAGGGAGGGAG